>JAHWFP010095798.1:43570-58996 GCA_023313725.1 Lithobius niger
CTCAGCACTCGGTTACAATACAACGATGCAGGACACAACAATGAACGGGGTCTCAGCACTCGGTTACAGTACAACGATGCAGGACACAACAATGAAAAAGGGCTGTTCTCTGCACCGGTGCTCAGCACTCGATTATTTGTAAACGAAACCCGTGTTACACGTCTCATTCTGTAAATTTAATTTACTTTCTAAACGGCAAGTTATTTTTCACCATGATAAATTCTGAAAACGGCCAGTATCGGTAACATTTTAAGCATTAAAACTCATTACAGTATGACGCCCATTGTGAAAATTTAAAGGTGCTCCTTTAAAATTTTCTTTAAAATCTATAGTTTCGGCGGTACATTTTTGTTTGCTTGTGGAGATGGTTAGTTTTCACGTAAAATGTCGGACGCACCGACAAGGGCGCACCCTGAACAGCAAACAAAAGAAAAAAAAGGGGGGGGGGGATTTTTCTGAAGGCCTTTTGGGACGTGCCTTATTTTGGCCTAATTGGTGTTACGGATCGTCGAAAAAACCTTTGTTTTAACGTTTTTTAAATTTTTTATAAAAGATTTTCTTTACGATTCTGTCTACCCAAAGGGCGAGAAGGCAAAGAAAAATGGCAAAAAGGTGGTGGCTTCAGCTCCAATGTTAGGGGGGTTTTGTGCACCGACTTCCGATACAACCATCTTTAACATTATATTCCGTACTCTGTTCCTAAATATCTCCATCAATCAACAAATCAAACAAATCCTCGAATACCAACTCCGAAGCCATCATAGAACCACTGCACTGTGACTGAGGTTGGCGCTAATGACCAAGTTGTCGACGCGCCATTAAGCCTCAATCCCCCCCCCCCCCCCCATCATAGAACACTATACGCAAACGCTTTTTTCCTTTCCGCCTTGCATTGTTGGACTGCTCCGTGCACTACAGCATTATTCATTATTGGAGTTTCGTGCTTCTTTATTGTTGGGCAAAGATGTGGACATCGGTAGATAAATAAGCTATCGCCTGCTTCCCTCGTGCAAAGAACTAACAATCGCTCGGGCCTGCGATCCTTGACATTGTTAATTCTCAGCACTCGTGAATCAGGCGATAACCCAGGGAGCTTGGACTATACGTAGCTTTGATAGGGTGGCCCCACTCAGTTGAACGCGTCTGAGCTATAGCACAGCTATTTCTCGTGGTAAGGTATACACGAGCGAGATTCAGTTAGTGACGTTTTTGCTCCCAAACCAATCCTCGAAGCAGACGACGCTTGGTTTTTCGAAACAACAAAAAGGTTTGTTTTAACTAGCCAGTAGCTTTTAACGAAATTAATGAATAATTATGAAATATCTGATCGCTCAATCTTTACTGATCGTTAAATTACACATTATTAAAACAAAACGATAAATTGTTACCAAATAACCCGAGACGAGAGTAGCTGACGTAGTTGCGTTGAAACCAAAACAATGGCATGCGTTTACAGTGGTCGCTTGTGACGGTGCTCCTGTTCTGATAACAAACGTTGCGATTTTCAGTCGCATTGTCGATTGTACTGATAGGTTATTGCACTTTAAAACAATTTAAGCAATTGGAGCGGTACTCGTTCGTTTGTTAGTCCAATTTTGTGTCGATTCATCGGAAAATATCAAAAGCCAATGAGATGCAAGAATCAGTAAAATGGCGCGAAAAATGGGTGCAGAAACGTCAGACGCGTTTGAAGTGTGCAAAGCAGCTCCCAAAATCTCGCACGGTTTCTCGCGGTAAAGCGTAATAGTAAGTGGGTCAACCCTACCAAAGCTACGTATAATCCAAGCTCCCTGCGATAACATATACGTACATAATTTGCTTATTTACGGACTTGTGGTTTCTTTGTTTCCTCAAACTATAGTGATCGTCTTTTATGACGTGGTTTCTTTCGTCACTTCTTTATGGAAGTTGCCATCTACATCATTAAGATCGTACGATGTGCGTGTGTGTGCCTTTGTACCTCTACTCCTCTGGAACCAAATCACCTACAAACCAAATCACCTAGGACCAAAATTATACTATGTTTGGTGCGTGACTACTAAATTTGTGGCAGGGCATGCTAACGTCACATCTAAAAATTATGATTTTAAAATAACACTGTGTACTGAAAGGATTCCTAAAACTATTAAGTTGTATCGTGTTGTATTGTGTGACAACAAAACAAAAACTGGAGGTTGATCGCAATTATACTTGTTGACCCTTCACCTCGGGTCTTAGGGAGGGACAGAACGCTTCCTTCACCTCCCCTTTGACCCGGGTGAACCATTAAACAGCAGTACTGCTTGGCAGCATTGTTCCAATGAAATTTTTGCACAGATGCACGAAAAGGTCTGTGTTTGATTGATGAATAATGTATTACGTATTCGTGATTTTCTATAATGCTATACTCACGTGACTGTATGTCTTTTCCATTTGTAGGATACACAAGAATGCATAATGGAAAGTTTTCCTGCAACATTTGTGGCAAGCAATTCAATCTGCAGACATCGCTTCTGCACCACTACAACGTTCACACAGGAAGATTTAAATGTCGTACGTGTGGCAAATGTTTGAATAACCAGCATGCTCTCAACGATCATGTATTTTCACATGTGCCAAAAGAAGAAAGAAAGTTATTGGTTTGTGATATTTGTGGCTACCAGTGTATTTCGCGGTCAGGAATTCAAGCACATGCAAAACTCAAGCATGGCATTCGTTAAGATGTGCGACTGTATTAACATCTTAATAATTTACGCAATGAAATCAAACGGAACATATCTATAAGGAATAATTCTTTCCTGGTGAGTGATAAGGGTTTTTTTTGTAGTTACGTTATTTTACTGATGACTGTTATGCTATACTTGATTATGAAAATTTACTACCAAAATGAGTAAAATTCTTTACAAAATTTTCTTATTGGCAGAGTAGGCTGGTTTTCAACATGAGTGTTAAAATGTCTTCAACAGTTGGGCACAGTCTGCATACCATTGGGGCAGTTCGTAGTTAGTCACTTTCATGCAGTTTTAGTCAAACATTTGTTGTATTTTCAAGACCTACCTAATAAACTAATATGTAAACTAATCAGCTCTTGACTAAAATTCATTTTTAAGAAAGTCTAATTCCCATTTCTATTCGTAGTGAATTGATTTTTATGTGACCGATTTAATTTTTTGTTTCTTGATTTTAAATTCAGTTACTTTTAACTGTCACAAACAAAGTTACCATCATCTCTAGCTTTATGACAGCAGTGGAAGAATTGGTATATTAGTCCAACTCACACATATTGAGACCAATATTGGAAAGGTATGATTAATCTACCATATTGGTGGGGGTGCCAGATAAAACACTAATCTGTATACTAACGAGCAAAATTAGCTGCTGATTAAAATTAATGGTTGGAATTATTAGAATATTTTAAGTGGGTGCTGCATCACTAGTAAACAGCATGAAAAAGACAATGTACGTCACTTCAGGAGTGATATAGATATTTATTCACAACAATTATGAGCAAATACTTAAGGTCAAATTTGTTGATCAGGTGGTCAAGTTATCATGCATAAAGTAACGTAATAAGTTTTTTTTTAATATTTACTCCAAACTCTGATAAAATACTGAACGTGAAAGTACTGTAGTGACTGTTGGAGGGGCCGTAGGGCAGTGTTCTTTTTTTTTATTGATTTTACATTGTCAACAATGGTGAAATGGTTACAAATGTTATATACATCATTCTACTTTTGTTTTTTTTTTTGTTCCATGGACATTATCTTTGAAGAGATGTCGTATGGTTACTTTTTTGCAGTATCAAGATGTGTAAGACTATATTACTAATAAAAACGTCAAGTGTGCCGTAAAAAAGGGGTTATATGATTGAAGTTTCACTTTACTTGTTAAAATGTACACGGATACAATTTGGATGATTTTTAATTGAAATTATCAAATGTACAATTGAGAAAATTGCATCTGTTTAAGTGCTGTTGTGCTTTACATAACAGATGCAATTTTCTTATTATTCTACATTTGATTATTTCAATTAAATTCATCCAAATTTTATCCGTGTACATTTTAACAAGTAAAGTGAAACTTCAATCATATAACCCCATTTTTTACGGCTCACTTGACGTTTTTGTTTGTAATCCGTGTACCTTTTGTGCGGCTATGGCGTCGTGCTACAAAGGTTTATCCATGCATTGTTGATTGCCACTTTGAAACAATTCAACTCAGCTCTGAAAGCCTGCATTTACGAAATAAATGCGCCATTCTATCGTTTCTAGCTGCCAACGTAGCTTAGTTTGGTTTAAATCTATATGCGTTTAGGTGAAACATGGATTCTTTCATTTATATATTTCACAGGAGCCATGGTCCACAACTGTACGCTCCAATACACAAATTACCATAACCAATACAAACCAATACAACCTTACTACAACACAACAATCCTACTACAGTCCACTACAATACCAGCACAACACTACCACAACTCAACAATCAACTTTTTAGCAAAGATATAACACGTGCACGAAGAATGGATCTGAAATTTGCTTAGTGGCATTGTTTCCTAATTACAATGGTTAAAACAATGTAAAACAATCAAAATGATCGTTCAGGGATCCGTAACTCTGGAATGGATCGACCATTCAAAAAAGTGGTCTCTCTGAGGATGAAGCCCAGGGAAATTTCTGGCTCATGTTTCAGATTTTTGGTAGGTGCAGTAGTTTTTTCTGAAACCGTGTCACACAAGAAGAAGAAGAACAACAACAACAAGTGAACAGTTTCCAAATTTACGTGTGGCTCCTTACTTTTACTCTTGCACGGAATTGCATAAAAGTTGGTATAAAGTTCGGAAAAGTTGCTATCTACTATCTGGCCAAGTTGGGTCGAAATATATTGAATAGAACGGAGAAATTAGTAGTTTTAGTTTTGCTGGAAAGAGGACTTCAATCATATACATACACTGCTATCGCCGTGTATGATAAACGTCCAGATTTTATCCCTAGAGTATCTCTGTATGAATGCAAAATAGTATGTTGCAAGCAAATCAGATCTCAAGCAAACTACTGTTCAGATTACAAATTTTGTCCTTTAAACCTTAGATTCAAAATTCTAGTACCAGCTAGAGAACACTTACTTCCTCCTATGTTTAACTAGTGCAGTTGTACCTGGCTTTGCACGGGGTTTTGTTATGTCCGTGGTTGTTTCCCACTTTCCCACGCTCGGTGTTGCCTGAACGTACATTCCAACAGGCAATTTTTTCTTCCTGTAATACTGTCTCTTTCCATCCCTCTCCACTCCCCTTTTTTCCACCTACCCTTTCTATCCACCTACCCATTCCTCTACTTCCCTGCCTCCCGTTTGCTACATGCAGTTGAATTTTGATGGGTAGTTGAAATATATATTGCCCTTCCTCTCCCCCTTTCCATTGTGCCAGATTTGGCCCAATTGATAAGGTGTCCATCCCAAACAACCAAAATAATTACCTTTCAGGTTCAGTCAATGTGTAATCATGTACTTAATGGTAACAGACGCACTGGTCTCCCCTTCTCAATCTCTTTAGTTATTATAGCACTAGAATGCCAAGAGTAGTGCTAACAGAGGCTCTGCCCTTTCCTGTCCACTGCTTCCCCAACCCCCCTCACTCCCATTCTATGGCTTTGGCTTAAGCAATCCGTACCTTGTGAAAGTAAATCCTGTCTTTCGTGCATGACGTTATTTAAGATATGGTGCCAAGATAGAAGAGCAAATTTTCAGTCGATGCAACAATGTGCCAATTTAAACTTTTTGCGTGAAAATTATTAACATGCTCGCCCGTAGTCGAGGAAATTGTAAGTCGAGGCAGCAATGTACCAATTTCAACTTTTTGCTGGAAAAAGAATTAAACATGCTCGTCCATTTCATACTTCGTACTTTTCATAGCTTTATGCGATTTTAGATGATAATTAATCAAAGCAAATAATCTAATGCTATTGGAGAAAATTACAGTTCATGTAACTGCCGCTCATAGCAATAAATGGAATTCAGCAAGACGTTTTTAATGGCCAGATTAGCTCAGGACGGCTAAACTTCAGCAGTATGTTTCCATGGCCAGTTTAGCTGCGGATGATTAAACTACATTTCTTAGTATTACATTGAATTCAGCAAGATGTTTTCCATGGCCAGTATAGCTCTGGACGACTATTATTTATCAGATGGAGTTCCTTCACTGTTTTGAATATTTATTAGTAGCTTTGAATGATTTAAATATCTTAACAATTTGTACTATCTTTGTAAGTCAAGGATATTGATAAGCTTGAGATTTAAACAGTGTAATTTTAAAATGATGCTAACCTATTTTTAAAAAAAGTACTGAAATGCTGTGTAGCAAAAGGCTGTAAGTTCCTATACTAGTTTGAAATAGTAAAAAACCCTGATGATTTTTTAAAACTGGTGAATACAATTAAAAAACAAGTTCACGCATGGTATTTTAAAGAAATGCAATTCTTTTCAAGGATTTTAAAGACTGTAGAGAGCGTTTCTAGACAAAGTACTGAAATCTATTAAAAGTTATTACATTTAAGAAAGATTAGCCGCATAAAGGACTCAAGTCGAGTTTAATCAAAATTGCTGGTCTTCCGTGTTCATAATTACAAATTTTTGTTAGCTACCGAACCCGAGGACAGGCCCAACCAGTTTCGTTAAGTTAATTTATATGTTTTTTAAACATACATCACACATTAGAAAATTGCAGTGAAATTACATTTAGCAAAAATTATCACGCAGAATGCGAATTTATTACAAGAAGCTATTAATACGTATAATACTTAATAAGCATTTCCATGTGTATTTTTGTTCTCGAAGCTGCAGTTTTATCAAATGAACAATCCCGTGGACATCAGGATGGCCGCCAAGCATGCAATGTATCTACCTAAATTGTCTACTCTCTAACAGAAACTTTCTCAGAAAAACACTAGCTAAGCACAGAAACGAAAAATTTGCTAGTATGGCGAAATATAAAGATTTAAAAGGCAAAAATTTGCGGCACTCACCATTTTACAGTCAAATCGTGGTGGACGGCATGTCAACAGCTAGAGTGCATTACATATTGTTTATTGGCTGGTGAAATTGATAATAATTCAAGTACATTGCATAATTTGTATCTCATAATTGCATCTTAATATTATGGGGCTAAAAAAGTTGTATTTAAAAAGTGCTTAAAACTCCAGAGTGTGAGGAGTGACCAACTGAAAATTTTTTTCCTATAATATCACCTACATGATATGTGTTATTTAAAACTACGAAAACGATGGTAAATTATAGAAATATTCCTATAATTATAGTAACTCCCAGTTTTATTTTAACAGAACTTAAACTAAATTATCCACCCTCACATCTCAATAGGCTATACACACTGGTACTAAATATTATGTGGCCATGCTATGAGCTTCGTCCTAAAAGCCCCAAGTACATTTGCCCCAGTTGCCGTTGTCACCCTTTTGCATGAAAATATAAAATAAAATAAAAGCTGTCCTACACCACAAAACCGTCACCACCCGGCAAAGTACAGCCTACTAAACACACTGCTTCACCACCAGACAATGTGTAGCCAAATAAACACAGTACGATACTAGACGGCTGTTTATAGCCTACCAGACACAGTGCTTCACCTACTGACAAAGTACAACCAATTAACACAGTACTTCACCACCGGACAAAACTAAACAAAATGTTTCACCACCCGACAATGTACAGCTAACTAAACACAGTGCTTCATCAGCAGACAATTTATTGCATACCAAACAAAGTGCTACTTCACCCGATAATGTATTGCTTATAAAGAGAGTACTTCACTATCTGACAATGTAGAACATACTAAACACAGTGCTTCACCATACAACTATGTGTAGCCTACTAAACACACTGCTGACGATGTAGAGTGTAGTAAACAGGGTGCTTCACCATCCATCAATGTACAGTACTCTAAACACAGCGCGCTCTACATTGTTTCACTGTGCTTCACCACCCGACAATGCATAGCTTAGAAAATGTAGTGCTTCACAATTTGCTAATGTACACCCTACTAAACACAGCAATTCACCACCCGCCAAGGTACATACAAAATAAATTTAGCTTAATTTGGGGAATGGGGAATTCTGATTACATTTAGGCTTTCATAACATACAGGTCAAGACAAGACATACAATAGTCAGACTGCAAGTCCTCAAAAGCGTAGATATTGAGGGGCAGAAAACTATTACCCAAGTCAAAATTTTGACGTTGGGTGGTGAATAGGTTTTTACATGTACTTCAACAGATGTTTTACAAGGCACCAAAACAAAGTGATTAATACTTTCTTTGTTTACAATACATTGGTCATTTGCTAGTGGAAAATTATGGCAATTCTCTGTTTCTGGCTAGTTCACATTCACTAATATCAGACTTCAATATTCGTTTTACGGTCGTTGTAGCTATTGAACAGTATGTCAATGAAATTTTTATTCCGTTAAGGATTACTTTAATAACATAGTTTTGTCACTTGAAGTTCTTTATGCTCTAACGAAGTAACATGACAGTGTTACATATTATAGTCACAAACAATACGTATTTTTCTCTCATATCTCGTTAGGGAAAGCACATAAAATGGTTCTGTCACAACGTGTTGTTCTTTAATAGCTAAGGCCTTAAAATGCATACTGTTAACAACAAAAATTATTGCTCCCTTTGTAATGATGGATTCGAAAGTCACTTATAATTAACACGTTTCTCATCAGTTGGAAAATGCATGGATATGATTACCTAATCAGTTCTTTATTTTCGTCTGATTACGTTTTAAACAGTCTTCATTTCCACCGCTACGAAACTGTGCTATAACAACGAGGTAGGTAGCAATTGTACTGATTATCTGCAAGATGTTGAAAAATATGATCTATATAGAAGGGTCATAGAAGTAAGAACAAATAGTTTCAGTAAAATACAACATACTGTTGCAAATGTTCTTCTGTTAATAGTAAATAGCCCCA
This sequence comes from Lithobius niger, assembly GCA_023313725.1. Classification (NCBI taxonomy): domain Eukaryota; kingdom Metazoa; phylum Arthropoda; class Chilopoda; order Lithobiomorpha; family Lithobiidae; genus Lithobius; species Lithobius niger. The sequence continues at coordinate 52,540 of JAHWFP010095798.1, forward strand.
AAGATGATGTTATTTCTATGGAGGAATGGCCTAACTTCTCAATCAACAGGGTTATCTGCAAGTAAAGTTAAATTTAAGAAAAGGGAATAATACATTATTATATTCCTCAGTGGCTTCAAGACTTGCCTGAAATTTTTCTTCCTGTGATAGATCTTTTCTTGTAACGTCACTTACACATTGTTTCCCAAATTGTGCCTGTAAGTTTTGAAATTAGATTATTCAACGATTAAAAAAACGTGCCAAAATATCTACTCCTCGTAGGATAAACGAAAAAGCTTGTAATTGGCATTATTTTTAACGTATGTGTTGGCATAATTTATGCATTGGTATAATTTATTTCAAATAAATACAGATGCAAACCTATTTACGTTGCCTTTTGGACTTATGTGTCAGACTGCCTGAGAGGGGAATCAATCCCACGACCTTTGAAACCAAAGACCGAGTTTTGCCGCTGAGCCGTACTGACACGGCCGTTTTTTTTTTTTTTATTGGTTCTTTATTGGTTGAAGGCACCACTTGTGAATTAAAAAATGCACATAAAGGCTATATAATTTTTCCTGGGATGCACCGTTATCTCCGTTATGTACCGTTATCGAGATTTTCATGCACCGTTATCGAGATAAATCTGCCAATTAAAACTGAACAGCCATTGCTTGCCTGAACTACCTGTTACCGTACCTCACACCGTAGAGGTTTGTCACACCTCCAGCCGGCACCCACTAAGACGTTACACCGTCGTAATACAATAAAAAATAAGTGCTACTGTTTTATTCTCCTACGTTCTACGTTCCTACTTGCGTTGATATTCCCCCATATCTGGTTAGGGAGACGCACGTTGTGCAAGTTACTAATTGCAACATCCTTGTGTTGAGTTCTGGTACACAGTTGCATGCTATGGGCGAACTCATTTTTTCGTGATAAACTATTTGTTTAATGGAAGTCAGGGCTGTGGCTCGTCTGATGGTACTGCCAGGCCACGTTCTGTGGATGATGTGCCCTGACTACACACGTTACTGTGCACCAGCTCATCCTCCACTCGACCTGTGCACTGACAGTGCACAGATTTGCGGGTCCAGAACTTATTCAGGACACATTCTGTGTGGTGTCAATAAACACACTGTATATTGCCAGTGCACAAGTCGAGTGAAGGTTGAAATGGTACAGTAGCGGCCAAAAGGTTTTGCACATTGGGTTGCGCCAACAATACCCTGCGCGAACCGTAATCACGTTGGACGATAGTATGAAGTTGCAGTCATTGTTGCCAATTTCTACGGAAGAATGTGAGGTTTATTAACTTCCAACAATAAACATAATTTGTACCGTGTATCTCAGAATCGAATAGAGTTAGCTGCAAAAGAAACAACGCAAACAAAACCTATAAATTTTAAACGGTACCAGGCTGCAATGCCGCTACTCACTGCAGTGATTTGCAGCTAAAAGGACGATTGGCAAGAATAGTTAACACTTAGTTGATAGTTAGTGCTTACACCACGGGCAAAGGTGTAAGCAGATTTTTACAAAGTTGGGGGCATACTTGAAAAAAAAAAAATTTCGCTTAAGTTTTTTTACAGATTCTTGCCAGATGACGGACGTTCCTCGCATCGCAGGGTGTTGCCCAACGAAAATTGTTTTGTTTCTGTAACTGGCGAGAACTTTTCACTGGCAGAAGAGCCATAATAATACGTTAAAGCACTGAAGAAAAATATTGGATGCGGGCAATTTTTCTTAACACAGTTTGTGTCGCGTACACTGGCTGAAACAGGGCTATGGTTAGGAATTTGTCGTACAGGTTGGGGGCGGGGGCGCAAACTGGTAATTTTAAGTCCCCACCACAATTACACTCCACCGCTATTTTACACTCCAATCGCAATTTTACCACCACGCAATTTTGCCCCCAACTTGACGAAGGAATATAGTCCAACTCTTAAATAAAAGCGAAAAGAATACAAAATATCAAAAAATAAAATGAATTACGAACTTTTCACGCCCCTTTTTTTAAGTGTTTGTGCCTGACGAGGAACACTGATTTGAGTGAAGTGATAGATTAATTCACAGAAATTAACAATTCCTTCATAAGTAAACTATGACACTTAAGCCCAACACTTGCCAAACAAAGATTTGTTTAAATTTCAGCATAAAATATTTTAGCTATAGTTTTTCGGTAAATTTTGTAACGGAAGGTATTTGTGCTTACGTTAATTTGCTGGGTGTTTATTCCTCCCGAATTATTTTAAAGCTACTCACTGCACTGACGTTACCTTTTTACTTTAGTAAACCATTTTACCTTTTTCAGTCTATCTAGACTGCAAAAGTTTTTTTTCTGTGAGTATTTATATTTTATTTAGATCCTAATGCTCACCTTCAAACAGAACCTCCTGTAGATTAAAAATATGATAAAACTTTCAGAATAGCGTTCGGAAAGCTAAAAATACTTCTCAAGGATTTCAGATCGGTCTAAAAAATGCAGTGTTTTTTTTTGTTTAGTATTTCCAAAAGAATTGCGAAGCCTTAGCATACAATACTATTCGTATTAAATAGAAACTACTGTATAAACAAGCTAAATTTTGGAATCCCGTTAATGTTACGACATTCTTTTCTAAATCATTCTAGACTACCGTAGTTTACTTGAAAAATGCTTGCCGGGCAACAATGCAGGCTCGAGCCACCAATTAGCCAGCGCACACTCACGTCCCATGTAGCCTATTGTTGGAGCTCTTTCAGCTGCAAAACCTTTTGGCCGCGACTGTACATAGTGATGCGATACAATTAATTATTGTTTTGGGTTAAAAGTAGCAGGTGGGATGCAATTAAAAACTGGAGTTATGACAACACTTTTTGTTTATGGTTCCTTAATAACTTGCATTAACTTTCATCTTGTGTATACTTTTGTGATTATCAGTTGATAATACAGAAGTTCGAACAACGTTTACACTGGTCTTCGTAACTCCATTCCACGTAGTGTATTTACTGGAGTTCCAATCTCTTTTGTTCTTTCTCATATTGGTGCTTATCTATGTAACTAGGCATATAACTGAGGTCTGAAGATCGAATATATAAAGGTCTGAAGGTCTGGAGATCTAAAGGCCGAGGAGAGATGCTACAATACAGGTGTTGTAAAATTTAATTAAGACTATTTTTCGTAGCAACGACGCTTATATGATTTTTGCCCTGTGCTCTGCAAACAACTCCAACACCAATCTCTATGAGCGCATATGGATAGCTTCCTACCATCCGCAAGATTTGGTGTATAATTGGAGAAACAAGTGACTGCGTTATTTCAAAACATGGAAAATCAGCGGTAGTACTGTTTTCATTACCATTTGTACTTATTTACTGTGTTCTTCACACTAAAAGAACTTTCATTGCTTTATATTACGGTAATTGCCTTTGTGCTGTCCATGTAGCTCTTCAGACGAATATGTGTATAGGTCCTGCTTCGTTACAGCTTCTACGAAAAAGTTGACAGCCATCCGATAGAAAACGCAAATATCGTCAAAACTGGTAGAAACTTCATCTTCGAGCTCATAAATTTCCTGCACGAACCCCCACCCTTGCCATGAAAGATCAACCGAGTTAGAACAAACTAGCGACCGCTATCGTTTCCCGAACTGACTAACGCACAAACCAACTCACAAAATCCAAAATATGTTTAGTATTCGACCTCACTCGCTTTGCTCGCTTGACCAAAAAAAAGCAATTTCTAGATGACTGAGTGCCTGTTGGTACTGCTAGTGACTCGCTCAAAGTGCGAATTTTTCTAATTTTTTTATTTCAATTTGCATTTCTTAAATTTTAAATTAATTTTACTCGAGTAGAACCTTGACTGTCGTCAACCTGTATGTAATGCCTGCTGTTTGATGCCTTTAACTCTTTATCTTATGATTTATTCTTAAACCGATGATGGATTTACCTGGTTTGTCAAGTTATCAGCTGCTGTTGCACTTGTAAACAATTTGACTGTAGATACTAGCATGGCAGCTACATTATTGGCAAAAAACAGCAAAGTCTGATCGAACTTGGCTAAAAAAGCTACACTATATGCATTTAAACAGAAGGAAACCGCATGAAATGCTATATTCATAGTTAGGAGAAATGCAAAGGTATCTTGAATGGCTGCAGCCACAGTATGTAGTTGCTTATAGCGAATGTGAATATCGATTAATTGTTGCAATAATGGAGAAGATGACAGCAAGTGTCGAGATAGTGCTAAATTTAGGGCAGAGAAGTACTTAGCACACAGACTGATAACAACTGTGAAAAAGGAAACCGTGAAAAACTCAGCCATTTGAATGCTAACCATAAAAATAATCGCAGTAAATTGTTTAAATTGTATTATGCTATTATTGCCTAAATCGGGCAGTGGGGTCAATACAAATACTGTAGTGATTGATAGAGTTGCACTCAGTACATTTAAAAAAAACTGTAACCAAATAAATTTAAACTGAAACTGTGTTACACTAAATTCATTATTTAACAAGTCATCACTTTTGCATAGCAGATTGAGGAGCCTAGAAAACGTTTTCTCATTTAAAAAACAAAAAATGTAGACAGAAAAGAAGTACGAAAACCAGAGAGTGTAAGAGATAAACAGTATGATGTTGTCAGTACTATTCTCACTATGCCCTGAATATATTTGGATTTCCTGACAAAAAGAACTCGCAGTGTACAAAGTTAAAAGGGGAATTAAAAGTTTGTACAAATGAGACACAATTGTGAAACAATGAATCTTTTGCTCGGGTTGACTGGATGTTGGAAGACCAAAGTTCCATGAAATTAATCCAAAGATCTTGGCCAAAACAATAAGTGGTCGGCATATTCTGCAACTGATTGAGGAAGAGCAAGTCCTTAGCTGCTCCGTAAATGATTCAACGTGAATACTTCTAGGCTGTACATGTTGTACTTGATCATTCATTTTCTGATCTCAAAAACGAACAAAGAACAAACTTCATACGTATTTTCTTATCAGACCTGATCAACTACATCAACTACCTAGCTGCCTCCGTGGTCGCTTTTGTGAAGGTAAAGTTATGGTTTTTTTTTTGGTGCTGCTAACGTAATTTATGATTGTGTAATCCAGACAGGTGTTTGCGTCTGTGACACCATTTAGCCAATTACCTGCTGCGTTCCTTCTTTCAGCATCGATGTAATTCGTAGTCTTCCAACGTTATGTTTATCGATCACTATTTTCTGTTCATCACATTAAGGAGTAATATACTACCTCAGGCGCGTGATATTAACGAAACATCCCCACTATTAAAAAGATGTATTGCGTTTGCGTGCATGCAAACAAAATTGCTTTATCGATTAACAATTTGTGTGCTTTTTGCTGTACCCAATTTCCTGTAGCCAAACTTAACATTCTTGGCCAGCGCCCTCGAGCTCGTTAATCTGATATTGAAACTGACAAGAAAGTCGTCAACGTCAACCGTCTCTCTGCCAAGTTTGTGTAAAGAACCATTTTCCTTCGTTTCAATTGATAAAAGTATTTTTGAGGATTACACTTTCATGGCCCGTGACCTAACCCATCTTACAGCAAATGTAAACGCCGCATTGAACTTTGATGTCTTGAGAATTCATACTCTCTTGAAAAAAAGCACTGTATGACGGGGGTTACCCCAACCTTTTGTTCTTCGCCACCATTACATTTGAAGAACTTGGTTTGCATTTTGTAATGCAAGAAATCTCATTAGGAACTGTGGCTCCTATAAAGATTTTGTGAACACTGAACAGTAATACTTTTGGTATTCTATTTGTGGTCAAATCGGTGCTAACTAGTAAGTTTACCGATTGTATGCTTATAGACACTTTTTTAATCTGTAGTTAGGTGTCATAGGGATGGATGAGGTTGGGGTGGATGTTTGTCGTTCATCGTATGAAAATCTCACTTGCTTTGGTAGAGGTAGCCGTAACGGCAGAGTGTTTCTGGTAGGTTTACCGAGTCTAGTATTTTGCAAGGAGGGAAGTAAACATTTATGTTTGTAGTATACCAATGGTCGTAAGTTCTATGATCCAGTCATTAATTTATGGTTCTCTACCAATAATATTAGAATTAGTATCTTTGTATAAACAAGTAACTGCAGCGTCCAGTTTCTTTCTTTGCATGTATTTAAAAGTTGATCGCTACCAGTTTTAATTGAAGACGTTCGCCTATTGTGTTCTCAGATTGCTTCTGAACTACAGTATCTTTAGATAAAATATTCATGTTTTAACTAATGACTTTAATGTGAAAAGTTTAAAATGCATTCAGCTCGACCTGTGAAACTGTAACAGTGTACAACTTTACATAAATAAAATGAATATGTAAGCCAGGAATTTGTGTTTTCTTGAGTTTGTGTGTGCAGTGACCAGATGACAAACAATTGCTGTGGTGCTATCCTGGCTTTATTCAAGCTGGAGGGTAATGAGTAGTCTGCTAGCACCAAGTTCGAAATTGTGGGAGGACTATGGTGACTAGCAT
>JAHWFP010095798.1:59396-70586 GCA_023313725.1 Lithobius niger
AATCACTTTTCATTGTTTCCGTGCGCGTGTAATGTCTTTGCTACGGTACCTAACAATTTCTGGTGCACGATGCCATGGCTTGAAAACTATCGTCCAAACCGTTGATTGTTGATGGATAAAATGAAAGAATCCATGTTTCAGCTAAATGCGTATAGTATTAAATCAGACTAAGCTGCGTTGTTAATTTCGAGGCCTGGCCTCGAAATTGGCAGCTGGAAACAATGCAATGGCGTATTTAATTTGTAGATGAAGACTTTCACAGCTGAGCTGAATTGTTTCAAAGTTGACAACAACAATCACTAGGCTGAGCATTGCTATCTTCCAAAGCAGCCGTCAACAATCAAACCTCTGTAACAAAACAATAATAAGCCATTGTTAGGCCACCATAGGCTGCCGATTTACTTCCTCCCTCCGAGGCAGCACCGAGCAAATACTGGGAAACAACCACGGGTCAAACAAATCCCCAAGCGAAGCCGGATACGATGCATGTTTTTATATAAAACGGTAATTTGATGTCAGGTTATACCGTTGTTTACTGTCGCTTTATATCCAAAACACTAAATAAGTACGGATGCCCAAGTAAGTCACAGGTTGTCGATTCAGTGAAATACTTGTTACTCAGTGCTGGATAGGGAAGTATGAGAAACTGCAAAGCTCCTTCAGTGGCTATGGAATCTATTCTTACCTATTATGGGCTTTATCTTGGGGGGGGGGGGAATTGAGGCTTAATGAAGCGTCGACAGCAAGGTCATTAGCGCCAACTTCAGTCTTTATCTTGGGCTCCATGATGATAGGAGATTTCCTGATTCAAGTCCTGTGGTTTGTTCCTCCCCTAATTACTAGACTTTCTAGAAAAAATGAAAGCCCCGAATCGTTCTGCTTTGCTTGAACACTAAAAATATATAAATACAAATGATTACTACTGTGACTACTGTACTAACAAACTAGTGAATACTTATTATGAAACGTAAGTGGGACTGCTCCGAACGTACAAATTGTAAGTTTAAGTGTATTATGCTACAATTGGCAATGTGGAATTTACGTTAGACTTGCTAGATAGCTGCTAGAAGAAACGATCGCGGTTCTGTGCGCAAGGCCAGCTGAGATAGTAGCTGCTTCTTGGATGAACTCTTATCTCAACCAGCCTTACCTATGCGCAACCTGGTGGCACCCGTGCACCGCCACGCCACGCCGCCAATGATTTTCCCAATATTCCACACTCCGTTTCTGATGAAAAATAATGTCAGCACGTCAGCGCTGCCTGCCTCCATTAATTTTTCGGCGCGCCACGCCGCTAGGTAGTTTTGCATTTTAATTCAAAATTTCAGTTTTAACTTTTTAACGAGTTTTGCACGTTCTGAGGACCCGTAAAAACAAAAAAAAAGGTAAGAAAGATGAAAATCCTTGAAATGGCAAAACGAAACTCAAAACAAACAAATGTTCTGAAGTACTCGTCGTAGTGTGCTGGTTATTTTTCACATTCGTGCAATGAGATTGGAGGTGTTAATGTTTTACACTTTTAACAATCTACAGGTCAGCCACGATTACCAGCCCTCAGTCGATTTGCATGCATAGCATTTCCATCAAAGACCATAGCCACACAATAAAAATTCCTAAACATTGTGATCATTCTGACTACCACAGGGCCTCGTCACAAATTTGTGTAGAACTGCGTTTTTGTGGTGGTTGTGGTTGTGTTTTTTTTTCGTCCCGCCAAGTAAAACTAGGGTGCTGGTAACAGAAACTGCATACTGTTATTTATACCCAAAAGGTTTAGCATAAATAAGCCATTTTTTTTTCTTATTTGGGGCAGAGAGGGAGGCGGGTCCCCTCCCCCCTCCACCACCACTACCGTCCATTGAACATTCGAGTCTTAGCTTGCAAATTTTCTACAACAATATGTGCTATCACATATGCCGTACAAAATCAAGCTCCATAGATCACAGTTGTGTTTTGTCTACATAATAGCTTCTTCAAGTTCTTTTGAGTCCAAGAAAGAAATGTATTTAATTATTATTATTATTATGTATTCGTAATTATTGATTTTATACTAGCTGTTCACTCGTTAAAAATGACGGAAATTGTAAAATGCACCTAATGTACACTAAAGTTTAAAATATTTTGGTTTTAATTTTTTCATTTAAAATTTAAAATTTGGAATTTTTTACTTTTGTGTATTGAATTTTTAATTTTTTTTCAGGTTGAATTTTTAAACTATAAATTTTATATTTTTAAATCATTGAATAAGTTTAAAATTTTACACTGTTTTTTTTTTTTTAAGGTGGTGGATTTTACATCTGTCCACAATGTCATCGCCACTTTGCAGAAAAACGTTACCTCAGTCTACATTCTAATATCCATACCGACAGATACCGATGCAGTCAATGTGGCAGGAGACATAATTCATCTCAGAAATTGCGAATTCACACCCAGCGTCACCTAAATCCTCAATACCAGGAACATTTTCAGTGAACGTATACTCTTGGACCAGAACATTTAATATTATTGATGTAATAAGCCTCATATTGATGTTGAAATGTGATAGTTAAAATATGGTTTAGGGTAAAATGCATAGTGTAGTGTAACATACGTACGTGTGATGAGAAAAGTTAAATATGTGATTAGCTAAAAGGTATTTCATATTTCGAAGCTGAATTAAATTGATGGCTTCAGTTTTCAAAGATAATGCTTAATCCAATCAGTTTAATATTGGCACCTTCTTTAAACACGAAACCAACAATTAAATTTGGCTTTTGAATGTAAGGTATCTTTTCTTCTCGTTTAACGTATTCGTTTTAATGTTTTCATTTCCTTTATTTAACATGTTCCAAAACAAATGACGATAAATGTTGAAAGATGATCTATCAAATAATTTAAAGATTTTTCTGTTTAGTTGGTATTGTTTTTGTATCTAACTTATCCAGGAGTGCATTGACGGCATTTTGAAGAGTTTGTTGCAATTAAAAAAGCCGTGAAGCTCACAATGTTAGCATATTGGTTGAATTTGTGTATCAATGGCCTTAAATCATTAACTGAAATTAGCGAAGAAGCACAATGGAACCAATACTGTCAACAGTTAAAAATGACAAGTGAAGAGCAATAATACAAAACAATTCGCTGCAACTCAATGCGCAACAACATTGCGCGACTATGAAACGAGGTATGAATGGATTCTTCAAGCCAAGGCCGACTGGGATAGATATCACGTGTTTCACCTCCCGCCTACACAACAATTTTGCATGGGCTGTTAGTTATCACCTACTAATGTTTCTTTGGTAAAATAGGAATCTTGTGATGACTTATTCGCTGCCAGGAGCCAGCAAGCATAACCCACATGTTCTCACTACAGCCTTTTGCAAACAGTCAGGAACATGAAGCAAAAAATTAAACGTGACTGCTATACGACGTGTAGGCATTTAATTGTTCATGTTTCGATTTATTGCAGATTCATGTTAGCATCACTGTGTTCGGTACACGATGGTTGAGGGAACAATTAATCAATTGCCATCACACTATTAAGCTTTGTTTTCTCAGCATTCAATTGCCTTGTTTTAATTACTCATTAAGCAATAAAATTTGTGGTTGGGCATTACTACCATACTGCTACATGGAGCATCAAAGTGTTTGAAAGTATACATGTCGTTCCCGAGTGACCCATTCTTATTTCTGACTTATTATCGCTGGTTCTAAAGGAACATCAGCTCTCTTTTTAACACATTAAAAAATATTTCAGATTACTCATACACGACAGCACCTGGATGTGCACAATGGGGAATTTGCATGATCAGTGTGTAACTGTTGTAAGGTTAGATCACCAAAGCTAAGCATACACAAGTAAAACCATCAGATCTTCCTGCAGTCAAGCGAAGGAACTTTCTTTGAAGAATTAATCGTTGACCCACAAAATATGTCTCAATAAAGCAAATCGCAAATAGTCGATAATTCAGTCTGGAATTAGGAGACTCAAACAGACCTTAACTCAATGAGCACATTCCTAAACTCACCATACAACTCAACACTGTCATTGTAGTAATTTAAATTACTTCTTAATTCATACTTAGTTTTCCGAGACCTCAACCTAATGTCGCTGCTGAAGCAACACATTCATCAGCTCTTTGAGGTGGTTTTTCCACTGAATTTACAGACTGTAGATAGTGGATCTGAAGATTGTTCACTCACATTATTCATGTATATTACGCATAAAAATGAGTACATTCACATGCATTTAACATTTGGTGGAAATAATCTTCAGACAGAACATCTCTAATATGTTAAAGAAAGTAACAAGTCACTCGATTATATTAAATAAGCTTATTTACCAGTATAATTCGTGTAACAGGCACATTATGTTACCTGTTTGCAATCTGAAGAAGGAGGTTTAATAAACAGAAAATGACTTCCAACAAACTTTCATAAGCAAACTCGACGATCAGATAATTATACTTAAATAGTAGACCAATAATAGACAAGTTTCATAACGGTTGAAAAAAATGCTTATTTAGAGTATAATGGCAATACAGAGGGGACAAAATTCTAAATTCTATATATTCTTTCAATTCGAAAAGGCATATGGTACCAACAATGAGCAGTATTGGTTGCTGTACTGTAACCATCCAGTCGTACATTACGGGACTGTTATTTTCTTTACCTAATGCAAAATATGCTGTAATGTAGTGTCTGTCACCATGAAAAATAACCAGTCCATTATAACAGCATTGGAGTCTTCGTGTTTTGTACATTTATGCTTGATAGATTCATACGAAAAGAATTAAACTCCTATGTTGATTATGAAAATTTGTGAGTAGGATTATTTGCTTGTATTTTTTGTTTGTATTAAACTTTCAATACAACGGTTCGGCATAAAAAATAAAGGAAAAACGTGAAATTCTTGATAATTTCTTCCCATATCTTGAATTAAGACCTTAGTACAATTCAATTTACGTTTAAAAAAAACAACTGAAATTATTTGCATAAAGCATTTTACTCAAGATAACTGACATGCCTCTTCCTATCAGTTTCAGGTAGGTCAAGAATTGAGAGGTACCTGTAATCGTTTGCATAATTTTATAATTAACATGATCCCACTATAATATCCAGGAGACTATAGAAAAAGTTAGTGCATTGCCATCTAAATGAAACAAAATTCTCGCATCATCACGTGACCGGGAAACGAATCCCGGGTCTCCAAAATACACGTCGACTGCTCTAACCTGTATGCTACCACGACGCTATTCAGATTGCCACAAACCGGTTCTGTGAGCTATATTTCAGTAAGTAGTATTGACTCCAGTGAGAGACACAATGCTGGACACCAACTCTAGGACAAACAATATGCTAGATACGTAGATAAATTAAGAGAATTGAAGCTCCAGCTAGGTAGAAAGATAAACATGATCTGTAGATGTTACATTTGGGTCATGTTTGCTACCTTTTCCCTTCTCTTCGTTTCTCTGCACATTTCTTCTTTATTTGTAAAAGTTAAAAACGTAAAGGATCAGGTTCTCGTAAGATTTGTACTGATGCCTTAATCTTTCTTGTACTGTAAACTCATGATTTGCTAACTATTGCATTTTCCATTACAGATGTGGCAATGGAAGGCTACAACATGTGTCCAATGTGTCAAAAGTCATAAAATCTTGCAAGCACATCTCAACATTCACGAAGCTCGCTTTTGATGTGATTTATGTGGCACACGCTAGAATTCCAGTCGAAATCTCCAATTCCATCAGAGCACATTTTATAAATATGTATGGTTTTTTTGTTTTTGTCACGTTAGAGAACGATTTTTTCCCAAAACGTTAATGATGTTTATGTGCCGTTAATTAATTACTATTTATTTATGCAGTAAAATCTAACATCTACTATGGGATAAGTTAGACATATTATTTTAGATGGCTGTTCCATTTTTAAACCGGTGATCTTTTGGTTTTTTGTTTTGTAAAAAGTTACACTGTCCATTACTATTTTACTACCGTTACCTTGCACTTTAGCCCTTTATTGCTGCACTACATATCGATAACATGTCATTACTTCCTGAAAATATTGCATCTTCACTCAGGCGAATGCAGAGTATGTGTTACACTGCACTGAAATCCCCTACATCACATTCCTTAAAATAAATCAGATAACTTGTATTTAATGTGGTATAATAAACAGCATCAGGAAATTTGTCTAATGTTTAATTGTAATTGTGAAATTTGTAGGTAAATTTCAAGCAAGAGCTGTATTTACATGTCCCCACTGTGGAAAAACTTTCCAGTCTAGAACTTCGCTCAAACTTCATTTCAATGTTCATTTGCATCATTTCAAGTATCATTTGTGTGGCAAATGTAATGAAGCCAATTCTCTGTTGCAGCAGTATTATAATTCTCGTATTCCAATTGAAATAAGACGCCAGCAGATCACACATTGCCCTTACTGTTCACAAAACTTTGAAAACTATCAACAGTTTAGGAAACACTATTTAAATCAACGAGCTATGGCATGAAATACATAACCCACGAAGTTTTTCATATCAATAATACGTCAAGATGTGGGAAAAATAATAATGGGGAAACAGTGAGCCAAAACACAAAAATGACCTCGTTCTTTTCTGTCCAATGCATTTTTTTTATACTATCCATTTTTTAATGTACTGATGCAACTTATGCCTCATGTCTTATCTATCTTTGTTGAACTTTTGCATACTTATGAATAAACATTAATTTATGATTGCTACTGTAAGCATTGTGGCTTTAGTTTTGATGAAATTTAGGTCGTAATGCTTTCTAGAATTTTGATTTTAATAAAGATTCTCAGTTGACTGGGTGTGCACATGGTATTTTTATTGCCTTTCCTCTTCCTCAAGGCTCCCAAGACGAACTGTAAATTAAGGTATTTATAAATGTTTTCTTGAGCAGTAATGTCGGAATCACCTAACTCAATATTTATGAATAAGTCACTTAAGCCAGTAAGTGTAGGTTCTGATGACTACTTTTAGAAAAAATTAGCTTACATAATAATATTGCTTTCATTCCATGGGATTTTCCTCTTAATTCAGATCTGTCTGAGATTGGAGTAGACCCGGATTAATCACAATACTGTCAAACTACACACAACATACCCATAAAAAGGTTTTTTTACCTTAGCATAATCATACTTTTCTGTTTTGTGTTTCAAGGACTTGCCAGTTTCGTGTAAGGTTTTTAATTTTAACTAAAAAGGATGCTTTCTATTTCGCATTCCGATTATTTAGCACCATTTTGCATTAGCAATTAGATTCACTCGAGCAAATGACAACAATTACACAGCCTGCGTCTGGTTTTGTACATAACGAATACGAATTGTCCTTACATGTCGATCTCAACGAATATCTATAAGGAACAAGAATGAATAAGAAATTATTCAGTGACTCAGTGTAGAATACGACTGGTTCAATTTCCACTAAAGCAAATGGAACAATGAAGGGACGATGTCGCTAACACCCCATTATTTTTTTTAATAATGAATCTTAAAAGTAAACCGTGCACTACGATGAATTATTAGCATCGACTATTAAGGATAAAGATTGGAAAAACAAAATATAATAGATGGAGGCTGATAAAAACTCTTATCCAAATGAAACTAATGCTACTGCAAATCGGATTATTACTTTTATAGAAAACGTGTGTTTATTAAGCTCTTTAGATTTTTACCTATAAAAAACTGTGGTAAGTGTCTCTCGTGATGCGATTGGGCCGTGACTGGCCAGTAAGAACATAGAAACAACCTTTTAGAGAATTAAATTTCGTTTATTCAAACCAAGACCGTTTGAACAGAAACTGATTGCTTCCTTACCCAGTTTCATGACACTTCTCACGTGGGCTGTAAGACAATCCATACTAACGTTGTTTTGATGAAATAAGATTCTGTCAATGTTGAATAAACTGGCTTGGAGTTGGAAAGCGAAACCCACAGCTTCTCTTCGAGTTAACCTCGTAAAAGGAGGCTGAATATGCAGGGAGAGTTGCTACATGGACAAGCCCAAGTCCTTTGAGCGTGTAGGCATTTACAAATTCCTGGGAAAACGAACAAACTTGTTTCACTTTCGGACATTGAAACGTTATTCTCGTTTTTTTTTTTAATACCTGTTTTTTTTAACTATGTCATTAAAAGGTAAACATGAACAAAAGTTGCGTTTCTGGTTAAGCCAAGTAACACTTGATGCTAAGTTTCTTTCATACGTTCTCTTTTACGTCCAAAAAGCATCATTACTGATTCACCATTTTCGAATATTTCCTTTAGTTTTTGTATGAAGCTGTACTAACGCTAATTTGTATTTCGTTTACGTCCACTAACCATTGTTGATGTATCATATTTCCTTTATTTTTGTATGCAGCAGTACTGACACAAATTTCGTTTTGCTTCCAATAATCAATGTTGATGTGCGATTTCCAAATATTTCCCATATTTTTGTGTGCAACAGTGCTAACACTAATTTTTATTTCGTTTACGTCCAAAAATAACCATTGGTTAATTTATGTGCTATTTCCTAATATTTCCTTTATTTTCGTGCGCAGTAGTACTACACTAATTTTTATATCATTTACATACAAAATAGACCTTAGTTGCTGTGACATTTCCCAATATTTCTTTTAATTTTGTACACAGCTGTACTAACAATAATTTTAATTTGCTTTCGTCCAATAACCAATGTTTTCTTAATTTTTGTGTGTTAATACTGATTATTAATTCGTTTTAGGTATGGATTCACATGCAGAAAGCCAGATTTGCCCTGTTTGCGAGAAGGTGTTCAGTACTAACACGAGCTTCATCAACCACATGGACATCCATAAGACAAAACATCAGTGCCAAACATGTACCAAGTACTTCAGCACTAAATACAACTTGGAGATGCATGAACTGCGGCACCAGAATCAAGAACAAGTTCTTCGTTTCACGTGTGACCTTTGCAATTCTCGTTTTCCTTCTGATAGAATGCTACATAACCACAAAGTCCGAGTTCATACTTATAATGTGTATTTTCACCAGCCATAATCTTGTCTTATACAAACGTTTATTAAACGTAATGTCGGCATAGATTTCTGACACAGATGCCGAAATGTGCCCACTACTAATTTTCCGCATCCTTTTTGCAGTTGTTGAGGATGTGGCGGTTTTTTTCTGGTGTTGTCTTGTGTCGCTGTTATCATTATGTGGTAGGTCCTGTTAGAAGCCTTGGCCCAAATTTCGTGAAGCAAGAGAATAAGTTCACATGACGAAGCGTTGAGTCACGTGATCAAATTGGCCAATAGCCAGCTCCCAATACTCTGAAAGCACCAATCACATATCTTGATATACCTAAGGTGTACATGTCGTACATACACGCAGTAAATATGTTTGCCCTGTCACTTGGACGCTGTAAGTCTCAGCAGCTTGTGAGAGTTCCTCGGTTCATTTACAGTTACTCCTTGGGGAATTATTTGATTCAAATTAATTCTTAGTGATAAGTTAATCAACGTTAAAAATCACCAGTCGTAGGAGTTTGTTTACAAAAAAAATTATTAAAAATGTTTGAATACAGAATCACGATTACAAGTCGTATTCAAAGGGTTGCCTTACTTGTTGTTAATGCCTTTGAGAATGACTTCATGTGAATTTATTTGTTTTCTCCTCCTTGGTTTGTATTTCTACCTTCACTTTCAAGTTATGCTCTGTGGTGAATGGCCTCGTACTGGTCTTCTTTGCCTTTGTCAACTTTGTGCATTTCAACATATGGCCTAGCTGAAACTTGTTTTATATATGTGTGCTGTTATTTTTCACTTGAAACGGCTGAGTGCAAGCAGCAGAAACGTCGATTTCAGTGTGTAAATAATTTTAATGTAAGCTTGACTTTAATTTAATATACCGTATGTATGGTGATAATAAGTAGGCCCGTTGTCAGCTACTGATTCTGGGGCAGGTATCATAACACAATATTTTGGACCTATTTTGAAATATATTGAAGGCAGTGATGGCAGTGGTGAAAGCAATGGGGCATTATTTCCTGTATTTATTTCCCGTGGCTATTTAGCCATGCTCACACCCCTCTGCACCTCCTTGATACGTTTTTGTACTAGTAATATGTCTGTGACTTTTCATCTGTGTACTGATTTGCTGGCTAGAATGAGGTAAGATATGTCAGAGCTTTCGACATATGTTGAACAGGAGAAGCCCAAAGTGCACATGTAAAACCAACACAATCCGACGTTTCGAGCTAGCTCCAGCTCATTATCAAGGGAAATACGAGATACACTTAAAATTGCATAAAGTTGCAAACAGACAAATGCAGGCAAAACTGCCTAAGTAAAACTACAATTCGAACAAGTTTAAAAATTTTAAATTTTTTTAAAAGGGAGAGGAAGAGGAGAGTGACCTCTTTGTACTGAAAGCACGAGAAGAAGTGGCGAAATTTGAGTGTAGTCCGGGTTTAAATCAGTTTTCCCTGGTGGTGAAGGCATCAAACAGTTAGTTTTATAGTACCCTGGTGTCGGATTTTAGTAACAGAGTGCTCTTTGAGGAGTGCTAAGTATTCTTTGAATTTGTTGTCATTACGGAGCAGCAACTTTATGCAAATTTAAGTGTATCTTGTATTTCCCTTGACAATGAGCTGGAGCTAGTTCGAAACGTCGGGTTGTGTTGGTTTTACATCTGCACTTTGGGCTTCTCCTGTTAAACATTGCTTTTCATAATCAGAGCTTTCGAACGCAGATAACCAACGTGTTGACGTGTCCTTCATTTACAGCTTCCTTCGTTTTTCTTTTACCCAGTTTGATCACAAATGACTAATTGCTGAGAAAAACTTTCACATTTTAAAGCAACATGCTCCATTTTCATTTTGTTTTTCTTGATTCAGAGATCTTAGGAGTATTTTTATCCACGTATTCAGGACCTTAGGTCCTGCACTTACGGTCCGGCACTTACTTGTTGATTGTCGCCATCTTGATGGTGTTCGTCGTCGGTTCCATCTTCCGCATGACATTGCGCGTCAGTTGGGCGATAAGTCTGTCCTCCTGTCCGGTGTTTTTCAATTTTTGCAGGAGGTACAGATGTATGACAAGATTTAGATTAGGGGTTTGAATAACATCTCTGTAATGTGTGGTGCAGTGGCAACCCGGACCACTGCACTGTGACTGAGGTTGGCGCTAATGACCAAGTTGTCGAAGCGCCATTAAGCCTCAATCCCCCCCCCCC
>JAHWFP010095799.1:0-16001 GCA_023313725.1 Lithobius niger
CCTCACAAAACGAATGCCACCGTCTGCGATTGTTTGGCAAAAAATAATGCCGGAATTTGTACGGATGGTCTCTAGTAACTCTTGAGCTGTGCGCCATTGCTGAGCGTCATCTTTCCTTCCATTCTTTCTTCTGTCATCAGGAAGGCAGCACAGATCTGAAGAAAAACGTTAGATCTTTACGTCAGAAAACTCCCAAGCATCACGTTACGGTGCTTTGCCTGCACGTCATGCACATCTAATATCCATTTTCTAAGCACAACAAAAAAGGAAAAATAGTTTCTTACTTTTACCTCTGCCCTAGCATGCACGCCCATTTCAAGCCATTAAACAGGACTTGAAGGTAAGGGATCGCATGGTACATCAAGCATTTGTTCCTTCACAGCTTACCCCTTAGACCGCAGAAACTTGTGCTGAAGTAACGCTTCGTACATGTTACGTTTTTTGTTTGTGGTGGAGGCAGAATTGAAGTTGGAAAAACACGGCAATACCTCGAACAGACTCAGCACCTGCGCCTTGCCACGTTTTAGCTAAGGGATAGAAAGAGCAATATTTTTTCAGGTCAGTGAAGTTTTAATTTGTGCCTTCTTTTTTTTTTTATGGTTAGACTAAGTCGCGGCTGTGGTAGACGGTGGGGAGGGGGGGGGGATTGGGGGGGAGGTGCAATAATTTACGTCCTGCTGTGGCAAGCGAATTTGTTCTGTAGCTTGGTCGTGCTCTGTTTGTAATCGATGGATAACCTTCCCTGCTACCAAAAAAGAAAAACGTGCACCACAAATTTAGAAAAAGGCAAAAAAAAAAATAATGTTTTTTGTTAAGCAAAATTAAATTAGAAAAGATGTTATGTTTGCTCTAGAGAACTCGAAAGTATTAGAAAAAGATGGGGAAGGAAATTATAACCAAAATATTAAAGTCCTAGCTCTGTATAGGGGTTGAAAAATACTGCCATTTTAAAGCGTGGCTCATGAGACTGAACTTCTTGCTTATATTTAATTTGCATTAGAATAACAGCCAAATTCTAATTCTAATACCAAACTTAAAGTTAAGGCAGAAATAAGCTAATTGAGTTGAACATGTTTAAAACATGTTTAGTGACGCAAAAGTAGCGCGATGCAACCACAATTATTTCTTTAAAAAATTTTAGAATAATTTTAGAATAATTTTAGAACGTGGCGTTTGCTCTCAAATTTGTAAGCACAACCCTTTATATTCACCCCCCAACAAAAAAGGTTGATATTTTCCTATCTGAGAGTAATTGGTTTGACCCTCATCGTAGGTAGTAGGAATTTTTACCTACCTGAATTTTGCTACCTAATCTGACAATCTGACATAACTAGCATGGTGACTATTGTACAAAATGAAAAAGTAAGCACTAAGAATTAATGAGTAAGACGAAATTCTCATAGTAGTAGTTTTTTTTTAGCTGTAACATCGAATACAAAATACACGTTGCTTCAAATATATTCAGACTGTTGTTGCAAGAATTCATTTATTTTACTGGACAGGACAAGTTGCCCGTTGGGAGGTATACCATTCAACAGAACTTTACGGTAGAAAATAGGTATAATTATTAAAAACTTCTATTAGCATCGTGCTATTTATTATACTCTGCTCTAACATCGGGTTAACCTACAAATCTTCGTACGAAATATGTCTAAAAGTATTTGCTTCATAAAGAAGTATTTCTCAGTCTTAAAATCGTTTAAATAAACCCCTACTTTCAATATTGTAGGTTATAACCCAGTACATAGTAGGTTACATAGTGTTGAAAACAGTGACAAAACACAAAACGCTGTCAGTTAAAAAGGAAGGCCATCCAATATATGCAAGGTCGGATTTCGACTTTTAATTCATATTTACAATTTTCGAATTATAGCTAAACCATGACCCCGTGCATAAAAGACAGCAACTAAGCTCATGCGACCTTAATTTCTTTATCGGCTGAATGATTTGACTGTTTAAATGTACACTGGTTACTGTAAGTAATATTAAAGTAAATCGTAAATAACTCAACCGGAAAATCATATACTAGAAATAACAAGACTACAGTAAGCCGTTTTTATACACCTATATGTCTCATTTAAAAGTTACTGCCTAAATCACTACCAAAGTCACTACTTCGTCCAAATCGATTCCATGTAATCACATCGCCAACATTTCATCGCACGGACAATTGATCGCGGTCAATTGATCGCTGAACAATACATCGCATGTGGAAATACATCGTATGGACAATTCATCGCGTGTTTATTTCATAGCATGTTTATTCATTGCAGTATCCATTTTGTCACGGTAGCTCAGATGTCGGTGTAATGCTAAAAATTCAACGTTCGAGTGGTATGCGAGGGTTGATGGTTCCAGCCACCAGACAACATTAAGGTTTTTTTTTTTTTATTAAACTGGATTTATCATGTCGCCCATATTGCATTCGCTACACCGGCTTTTTAAACACATTATTAAGCAATTTTTGCAATATTTTAAGTTAGAAGTTTCAAGGTGGCGTATTGTTCTAGGTTATTTCTAGTTTATGATTGTCCCAGCTGTACAACTCTGGCTTCGTACAGACCCAGATTTGATCCTGGCGATGAGAAGTGTACATGTACGGGTTTTTCTCCAGTTGTTTCCGACCCATTGCACGAAGATTTCCTCCGAGTACTCCGGTTTCCTCCCTCATACGGCAAAAAACAACTCTTCTGATGGTGGTATCGTCCACTTAACATCTGCCGCTTGGGAATTTGGGTGGGTGGATGCCTCGTGCATCGTCTCTGTATCATTATTCTTATTATTATTATCATCATAATGTTTAACGGGTTAAGTGAGTCATCTTTACACCACTCGACGAGTAGCCGTTTCGAATCTGTAGCCTCACTCGAATGAAACGTAATCGACACGGAATAAAGGTGGCTTAGTGTACTACGTTTTTTCTAGTGGACATTTATTTGATTAGTTATTTCAATAAAATGTCAAGAAAGTGAGTGCGGTGCAACCACAAATAATTCATAAAAAAAATACTTCTTGTCGAAATGGGTTGTTTCGCTCCCAAGTTAGTGAGTTCAGGCATTGTTTGAAAAAAAAAATTTGAATCACAAAAATTTACGGAATGATATATCATCACATGAAAGTCAGGAGTTTTAAAACTCAATATAAGATCAAACAATTTTTGTAGTACAAAATAACCATTTTTTAGTATAGTTTAACTTGGATGCTATTTAAAATCATATTCGAGGTTGTATTTTTATCCTACGGAATAAAGGTTCCCAGAATGGGACCCCATTTTCTAGGGCCTGTCAAATTCTATCAGTGATTTCAATAATGTCATCAATATCTGGGGGGGGGGGGAGGGAATGAGGCTTAATGGCGCATCTGGGGCTGTAAACTGGATATAGTATGCAAGATTAGGTACGTTACAGTATTAAGATTACCATTTTAACAGAATAACGGAACCAGTTCTCATCCGCTCAAGCTGATAACGCATTTCTAAAGTTTCAGCTCAACTGAAAAGTTGTATGAAGTATAGTAATCGTTTAGCCACCTGCTGAAGTTCTTTAACATTATTATCTGGTATTAAAGAGAGTTTTTTATTTATTTAAAACGCCTCTTAACTGGGCAAACTGGTGAATATCGTGTCAAGTACGCTGTCCTCGTTTCAACTTTTTAATAGTAGCAGTGAAAATTTTGAAGTGTAAAACTTCAATTTTGGTTACTTGTATCAGATTTACCCTGTGATGTTTGCGTCAATAGTAAGACGAGCTTCCGTGATTTTCACTAGTCTCAATGTTACTGTCTTTCTGTCTTCGTTTCTTTAATGTTGTTTTGTTAGCATGATAGGTTAGGTAAGGTTAGGCAAGCTGCCCTGGCTTGCATAGGGAACAAGTTTCATGTGGGCAACGATTTTTCGTAATATTGTGGGAAGACTACAGAAGCTCGTTAAGTCAGTGGTAAACAGCTTCCTAGATACATGTGACAACCATCAGTGATGGCTGTCACATGTATACAGGGAGCTATTTACCATTGTCTCAACGAGCTTCTGTACTCTTCCCACAATGTTATGAAGAATGGTTCCCCCACATGATGGTCCCCACTGATGGTCCATCAGTACTAAGTTTTGTTGACGTATTATCTAACAAAATGCATCAAGATGTTCCATACGCATAGGCTTCAATCACTTCTACATGCTTTTTACATTCTTCGGCAAGTGCTGGTGGACTTACCAACATTTGGAGTATTCAGTAAAGAAAGTTATAAAAGATGTGGACTTTACATAGATTTTCACACCAAGATTCATTCATCACATTTATGTTATTCAACCTAAGACCTACAGGTGACTCAACTTTCAAAAGTACAAATAATCCTCATTGGTTTGCCACCCTCGAAGTCATCAAAGAAGATTAAGCTGCGATCACAAAAACGCCAAGTCGAGACTTTTCAACGTAAATCATAGATTTGCAATGTAACGTAAGCGGGTTATCTGTATGTCGAATTTTTCGAAGAAACAACTAAAAAAAAAAAAGATAAAAAACGAAGCTGCGTCATCATCATCATCAGGCGAGCTTTGGTGGCTGGTAAAAGTTGTTTGGTAGCCTCTTGCAGTCGGCCTAAGTCGCTGAGCCTTCATAAACGACGACGCCAAATTACGGTATCGTCGTGAGTCGGCGAGGCCAGGGCAATTATAACTGACTTATCCACGCGTTCCAATCAATCTGGTGTAATTGGAGACTTAGCGGATTAATTAGAAGCGAACGCAGGCCAAGTCTATGTGCTAAGATGGAACTCACGATTCCATTATCAAGCGACAACAGCTGTGCTAGCTCGCGAGCGCGCGTATACCTCCAAAAAGACAGGGCGACGCACACGACAGTGGTGATGGTGGCACCACTATCACCACCCAGCACCATCACCACTCAAGACAACAAAGTAGGGTTAGGGCGACTGGTGAGTATGTCGTCCTACAAAATAATGCAGGTGTCAACTTATCTTCGTATATAAAGACTGAAACAGCTCGCTCCTTAGCACCAAAACATGTTTCCTATGTAAATATTATTGACATCATCAGGAGGGGAGGGGGGTTGGGGTTGGAAGAGGAGGTGGAGGGGGTGTTTAAAAAAGTTAATTGTTTACTTGACGAAACTAGGAAACGCGATGTTGATAGAGATTTCATGCTGGACAAAGTCTCGCGGAGAGAAGCTGATTTTATCAGACTTAAGCAGCGACACGTGGTGTATGAGATAGCTCATCAGCGACTGCCTCGTGCTCTGAAGAGACATGTGAGAAGATGGGGGAAAAAGTTAAGAAGAAGAAGAAAGAAGATTACTTCCTTCCATTAACTCGACGTGGGTGTATATTTACATTTTGACGACGCGCAACCCAATGTTGATGGTGATGTGGTTGTTACTCTAGGAAACAATTAGCCTAATGTGACGAACGTGCAAATTCTTTTACTCAGTTACATTGAAGGTGATGATCAAAAGCGATGTACAAGAAAGTTTGATGATTATGTGAAGCTGTTGAAGTTGACTCAGACATGTCGATATATATCGATTGAACCACGGCTTGTAAAATTAACTTTTGTCGTCATCAGCATACGCATCTGCAGCACAAAACTGGTGGAAAGTGAAAAATAGTTCAAAAGTGGAATACGCTTGGAATACGCTGGTACTTAAAGGTACCTTTTCACCTTTTCAACTCCTAGATGCAGCACCGTAGAATCTTCGAGCAAAATAAAGAAAATAGCGGTAAATTAAAAAAAAGAAACAACACTTCGCAGCAGCGCCGCGAGTTTCAGAACTAAAAAGAGATCACGTGACCCACATCAGCCTATTGGATGACGGAGAATCTGGAACGTGGATGCTGTGTTTAGAATACGGACGACGCTATCGACATAGTGAACCGGCGCCTTTAATACCATACACAATTACAGCGCATGTTATTTTATGTAATTCAGAAGTGATAATCATTATGTTCTCACAACGGTTTTCAGTTTACTGATTATTTAAGGAATACACTTAAATGAGTTATTCCCCAATCACTGTCCGAAAAGTAAATCAACGCGAAACATAAATTCTTTCTATCGTGTGGAGACTTTCTTCCACTCAAAATAATAAAAATTACTCGAATGAAATGGAATGTGATTTCGTATATACGTTCATCATATTAAAGCTGACCTTTTTGAAATATAAAGATGAATTTGCATGGAGAATGACTATTAAGTAATTCAGTTGGCATAATTAGGTAATCTATTTCTATGTTCTCATTATATTGTTTGCAACTTTCCAAGAATTCGAGAATGATTACATTAAAGACAGGTTTTCGCCGAATGAAAGTCTGCAGAATACAGCGTCATCTAGCCCATCCAGTACTACTAGCACTTAAATGCATCAAGCGAAGAAATGTACAACGCCCTTCCTTTTAAAGAAACATTCAAGCCACATGCCTTTTTAATGATTCAGTGCAAATTGGGTACATCCTCGTGTACCTGCGAACAAGCTGTAAAGGTCAACGATATCAATGCCGTTCAGTAGCGTGCACAAACATCCGAGAGGGCAGGGACAAATTGCAGTAAAAGGGCACGCTGAGGCTTCCTTTCTTGGGCTTCTTGGCTTTCGTTTTTCCCTTTTTTTAGGGCTCTAGGCACTTTCTCCTCACCGCGACTAATATTTTTCAGTGCAGACAGCAAAATACGGCATGTTTTTTCTTCAAAAAGAGCAAAAAATGGCATTTTTCTCAAAAAGGGCAGGGCCAATGCCCCCCTGACTCGCCCTGTGCACGTTACTGCTTCCGTTAAATGACGCCACAATACATTATGAAGCTCTTGTGTTGGTGACAATCTGCCTTTAATCAACAAATTCTATGAGTTTGTTAAAAAAAACGAATATATTATTATGTAAATAAGTATTTGTTCAGCTAGGGTCATAAGAAAATAATAGTCAAAGAGCTTTTTTTTTTACCTACGCTCCGCGACTCATAAATGCCGTTACCAATGCTAATTTGTCAACATATTGTTTTTTTCCTATACAAAGAAGCGTATACATATACCAAAGTGGAAATAAACACGAACATAAGAAAAAATCGCAGTTCAGTCGAGCATTATCATTGCAAGCATGACTGAGCATTGTTTGTGTTTAATCATTGTCAAATTATTTATCCGTCACAAGAATGAGCGCCGATACACACAAAATATCATGTCTTAAATAGCAGAATCGCTATAAACATGGGCACAGCCGTATTCTCACACTAATTCCGAAGCTAAATATTAGTAGCACTGTCTGGCCCAAGGGAAAATGTGTGCTTTTCGAGTCATGAGTAATTTTTCCTATACTCCGCCAATTTTTACAGCATTAAAGGCGACCAACGACTGATGTCATGAAAACTCCTCTTGCTAAAATAATAAAAAACAGTGAATGAATTATAAAGCTGAATTTTCTATGTATGGTCTTCATCCATTAACGATAGATGTGCCACGCGTGTTTTCTGGTGTTGTTGCACACTAATTTCTCATCAATTTGTGTGAATATCTAATGTCTGGTCAATTTGATGTATGACAGGATTTGGCAACAACACTACAAACCCTTATGTACCTTTAAAGCGTTACAAACTAATATACGCTAATGGTGAACAGAATGTACGTGGAAAATTTGGCGTGAACGTGTATTGCGTTCAAAAGTTATCGTGTGTAAAGGTTACAGACAAGCAGACACCAGCACGGAAAGAGAATCTCCTTTCTTTTGCTTCCTACCTCGCTTCACGAAAAAAAGCTTTAATTTAAACTATAATTGCGTAAAATTTCCCTGAATACCTGTAGCATTTAGAAGTTTGACTTACTCCGAGCCGTCGTCATGGCGCCAGAAGGAAAATAGACAATTTTACTGCGTAATTTCATTCAGAAATTCCTAGGATTTTTCACATCCCACAATCGACATGAGCATGAGGAGTAGTGACTTATCTGGCCTCAGCTCTTACCTACGTCAGTATTGGACGACCTGATGCTGGGACTGATGACCCAGCATCTTGATTACCTTGAGCTTGGATGGATATCTCAGTGTGGCCCTGCTTCTAAGTTATGCTTGCATTCGCGTTGTATTGTTGTGCTATAATATATCGCGAGATCGAACTTATTGTAAAGCCCACGCCTTGCCTTGCCAACAATGTTATAGTGTCAGGAAACCTGAACAATGTATAATATCCAAGCCCTCATTCTATCCAAATCCTCCATCATTATAAGTAGCTTTTGGAGAATTTACTCCAAATTTTTAATATTGTCCCCCCCCCCCCCCCCCCAATTGTTCCTCCCCAATTCCTCCTCCCGAATTCTTCCTTCCAATTTAAGTCATCACGTTCTTGGAATTCACTTTACCACCTTTCATCCCATAAATTACAGATTATTTGTTTTGAAACGTGGCAGGCTGAGCTAATGTAGAACAACTTACATTTATCAACTATAAATAACGGAACTCAACCAAATATGTCTTATTTCATTTCAGACTTATTTATAAGACATGTAAGACATAATACTTATTTCATATAAGTATTCATTACTTATACATAAAACCACCCCCACAACTAAGCTATTTCATGTTAGCATCGTCCACCTCCAAACGGCTACATTTTTGGTGCATCGGCCGGGAGACTTGAACCCGAGCAGCGCTGCGTGGCAGGCGAGAATTCTACCACTGAACCACCGATGAATCGGAAATGTAGAGGTTTGGGGGCGGCCGAGGTGACTCGGGGAAGGGGTGCAAACAGGCTCAAGCTCGGGACCTCCTGTGTAAGAAATATCTGCACACTATTAACCCGTCGTAGTTATGACCAACTTAATGTAAAATTTAGTTTTTTCGTCATATTCTCCTAAACTTCCTCTTTACAACATTAAAAATGTTATTTCCCTACTGCGAATCGTTAACTCGTTTAACGTCAAATTGTAAAATAGAAAATGATAAACAACTATCTGCAGTTTAGATTTTCGGAATGCTAATGGAATTGCTGAAAGCCCCGGTTTATGGAGCATATGCCTTCAAGTTCGTGTTTAATGGCGCGCAAATCATGTTCGTGCAGGGGCGGAGGTGAAAGTGGGAAACTTATTTTTTTTTTTTCGTCTTAGGATGGATTATTAGACGTCTACAGGGGGGAGAAACGTGACACGTAGGAAGGCAAGAGAAAAAAAGCGAAAACAAAAAAAAAAGTACGAAGCTAGACTCGTCAGGTGATATTATTAAATTGGCTTTCTTTCGATATCGCTATACCGGAACTGCAAGCTGACAGACGCTCACGTGACCTTCGTGCTGCACGTCCGGTCACATTCGTGCTGCATTCACTAGACTGTCAGAACGGGGAAGGAGAAAGCTTGGTTGTTAACTTGCTGGTCAATTCTGGGAACACCCTGTAAACTTAAAAGAAACCAGCCATATCGTTGGCTTCGCTAACTCTATTGGCGTCGAGCCACGTTTCATGTAATTTCTTTGATCCCAAGAGCATCACTAAATCGATGTACTGATTATTTCGACGCAAACTAACTGCATTTGTTGCAGACAGTTTGTTCATGACGTTCCTCAGCACGCCTGCATTTCATCCACAATTCTACATCATTCAAAATAACGATTTGTCTGTTTGTTTGCGCGCTAGTACGTCTACTCCCCCAGAAGTAAAGCCCTAGGAAGGTGAGAGCAGCGCTAAATAAAAGATTGAGCGAGTAAAGCAAAAACGAGGTTAAAAGGTTACTTTACGTGAGAATCGCTAGCTTTGCTCGTTCAATCCATGCACTCTAGTGCTTCAGAAACGCGAATGTCTACAATCTTTTATAACCTTATAACCTGTTGGTCCGCTTTCTCCGCATGAAATTCTTTTGATTTTCTGCTCTTGAGATTCTATAACTCGTGTTCTGTTACTTCGTACTGATGCAAAACGTGTCGATTAAAGTTTTTTTTTTTTTTTTTTTTAACATTTTGGAAGGTGCAAAGTTTGTCCAGATAAACTTTCTTTCTGATCGGTTTGCCTGATCAAACTTTGACGTCAGAGCAGTTTTCAGGGCAGTTTTACGAGTGTTTTGGGGGTCACAAAATTACAGCGACGAAAATAGGCCTAACAGAAGCGCAATTTAATTATCTTTTATTCGGCGCTAGCTCATCTTTGTAGGTGTCTTGGTTCAGGACGAGAAGAGGTGCACACGCGAGCGCACGTACATCGTACGGTTTTAATGATATAGATTGTAAAGGAAATTTATTATGAGTGCACAGTATTAAAGAAATTTTCGACTTCCATTCATGAACCTGTTAAAAATAAAATATTCAGCATGACGTATGGAAAGCTCGAGTTCGTCATTAGGAATACAGTGATTTGCCGTTAGCAGTCGTCCAAGTTTTTATTAGATTTAGTTAGATTCAGGGTTGAGAGATAGAGGCCTAGATCCCGTTTGCACGAAAATAGTGTGACTGGAAAAATATATGACGTCATTCAGTACTGTGCCTCTTTGTTAAAAACACAATTTGAATCATATACTTATACAGACAATTCCGTCCGACGGACATACAAACAAAAGACTTCAATAGATTAGCAGTGGGAATCTCGGAAATCTGTCGACACACACAAATATTATGATCTTAGTTATATTCTAAATACATGACGAGAATTAAAGAAAGAGATTAAGAAAAAGCGTTGTAAACCGAGTGAAGCCACACGCACGATTATGATCAAATATTCTAATTTTTTAGGCTATTTACGGCTACCAAGCATAAGAATTTATATTGTGGCAAGTGTGTGCCTGGTGAATGTATGGTCATTTTATTTGAAATGTATTTTAATCAGTGATGGAGAAAGGCATTGCTGCTGTTTTTAATGTACATTTTTATTGGTGTCGAAAGATTAGAAGCGTTTTGCCGTTCTTGTGGCTTCAATTTATTTATACATTTATAAATCTATTTGTTTGCACCCTGACTGAAACATTTCTGGCAAATGTATTCGACGCCAAATCAAAAAGGCTGCAAAAATGTCAAGCGTGTTACTACCACTTTTAAGGACATAGGAGGAAAGTGTATCGTGTCCTCGTTACTTTCGTGGATCTTCGAAACACCTGTTCGTAGCACTTTCTCCGATGTGGGGCCACATTCTAAAACCATTCTTTTATAGCTCGACAACACCATCTAAAACTGAAAGTGTTGCAAACACCCATTAGTAGCACTTTCTCCGATGTGGCACCTCCATCTGAAACCGTGGGTCTTGTATCCACACGTTCGTTCCACTTTCTCCGATGTGGCGCTGCCTAAAACCGTGAGTGTTGCAAACACCCTTTCGTAGCACTTTCTCCAATGTGGCGCGATCGTCTAAAAATTAGTTTGTTAGGTGATTTGGAATTGGGAATCCATTCGTTTTACCTTAGTACATCGAGATGTTGGTGCGTGCTAAGGAAAGACAGAATCTCTGAGTAATCTGTCTTGGTGCCACTCGAATGTTAGGGAAAATTTCGGAAAGTAATGAACATACAGGCAAAACATAAAGGCTCGTATGCATTTGCTTGCCGACTTTTTAATTTATCGAATTTTGTTCACGCAGGTTGAGAGCAAGGTGGAAAACGTCCACTTCATCCCGAAGGGAGAATAGGAATCATTGGTTCAGTGAAACTGGGGTGAATAGCTTTCCTTGGACGAACCCCTGTCTGGAGGAATGGAAAACACACAGCATTTAAAGGGCAATTACATCCGTTTTGACATGCATGTTTGACTTTTGGATCACTTACACAATAACTAAACACAAGAATTAAGGTAAGAACGTCCGCTATAACAATTTAATTACTGCATCACCAAAACACGACACCGAGGTCGCCATTGTTTTGCTGGAACGCGCAGAAAGTAATGCCGCCAGACGGACGACTTTTCGATTTCGACTCGCAGTCGATTGAGATAGCTGTGTTGACTGTGAGGAGCTCAAGCGTCTGACGGCCTTAGCTGGCCACTACACAGTCAATACAGCTTTCTCAATCGGCTGCGAGTCAAAATCGAAAAGTGTCGGCACTAATTTCTGAGCGTTCCAGCAAAACAATGTCGATCTCCGTTTCGTGTTCTGCTGATGCAGTAATTAAATTGTTATATCGGAAGTAAGTAAAGTATTCTTACCGCAATTCTTGTGTTTCGTTATTGTGTAAGTAATCCAAAAGTCAAACATGCATGTCAAAATGGATGTAATTGCCCTTTAAGTCGTTTTTTAGCTGAATTTCAGTCAAATTTTCTGAACAACTTTCGGGAAGTCTTGAGTGCGCACTTTAGCTCTGGTACATCCTTGATGCAACAAACTGAATTCACTAAATAGCCATTTTGTTGCTGTTTAACCACAGCTGCAGGGTTGATTCTCCGTAGCTTTTCAACCTCGTTCTTGTTTTTTCGAAGAATAGAATAGACGTTGTCGGCCAGTAAGCTAAACAGCTTTTTGAAGGCCCGAGCAACAGATGACAAGTGGAAGGAACCACCATCGTGTCAGTTGTTTTTTGCCGCAGGAGGGAGGATACCGGAGTACCCGGAGGAAACCCTCGTACAACGGGTGGGAAACAACCGGAGAAAAACCAGTACGTATACTCTTCCCTTCACCAGGATTGAACCGGGTCTGTAAGAAGCCAGAGATGTACAGCCGGGACAAGGACCCCTATCGAATAACGCCAGAGTGCTCGTAGCTACCTGTGCAACTCTTCAATTGAACGGCTTTAACCTATGTAGTGTCG
The DNA here is from genome assembly GCA_023313725.1 of Lithobius niger. Classification (NCBI taxonomy): domain Eukaryota; kingdom Metazoa; phylum Arthropoda; class Chilopoda; order Lithobiomorpha; family Lithobiidae; genus Lithobius; species Lithobius niger. Next base: position 12,695 of record JAHWFP010095799.1, read on the forward strand.
CCTCTGTTGCACTGTCGCCCATTTTTTTCCAGTCTTTTGTGGCCCCCTTCAGCCGCTGGCTATGTGTGGTGCGGATAACGTATCTCTACCTTCCATGTCCTTTGGATGGGTGCGCATCAAATCGCAAAGGTTCGTACAATATTAGGGAAATATGATTCAAGCTCTTTTAAGGAATTTCAAAGCTTCAACATACCAATTCAAAGGCCTTTTAGAACAAAGAATGTATTTTTTTTACGAATTCTTTAAGCTGCATACCTTTTTGCAACCTTTTGTTGCTCCAAGTTCACGAAAAACGGCCTCACCTTCTTTTTTTTTCTAGACTTATTCTCAAAACGTAAAATTTCATCAGATGTTCTAGTTTTCTAGTTTTCTTTTCTATTTTTTTCTTCCCTAAACCAAGACAAGTCCTAGATTTAAATAAAATAATCAGTTCTCTAAGTAAGTAGATTCTAGATTTTTCAAGGGTAAGAAAAGACATTTTTGAGGGGAATTCCTGGTCCAGTCCTTGGAAACCCGAACCACTGCACTGTGACTGAAGATGGCGTTAATTACTTCTTTGTCGACGCCCCATTAAGCCTCAATCCCCCCTTCCCCCCTTGTTAATTTGAACTAAAAATTCAAGTACTTTCAAGTTTTTCAAGGCCCTCTGTGAGCGCTGTTCTACTGAAAAACCAGATAGGAACCGACTATTACTAAGCGACAGAAAATTGAAGGAATGCTCACGTACACATACCGGAGAGTTGACATTCGCATTTATTCATTTCCTCAGCAATCGTAATGGCGACGAAAGGTGAGCTTCTCGCCAACATGGCCGCCACTCCAATACGTCAAGCCACACCAATGCCTGACAGCAAGTGGCTTATGATTCAGACCATCGCGCTCAAGAACACTTCCCATCTGTCAGTTATATAACCCTAACCCTGGTCGCAGCTCAAATCTATCTCCCCCCCCCCCCCATTGCCCCAAAAAGGTGACGGGTGATCTTTTCCTATACCTTCGACCCAAAAGCACCAATCTCTCTCCCCTTTTCATGTAAGGGTTCAGCGCACATTCTATGGATTCTTTCCCCCTGCTCTCAAGGTATCTTAACCTCAGTGGCATTTTAAGTAACTGTTCGGGCGTTTCATTAGACTGTCAATGTTGACATGCTAATGCACTTTGCCTAGGAGAGCAGCCTTCGAGTGAGCAACCTCGAACAAACATTTTCTCCGTCCTTCTCGAACCGTTCGTTATTCGGTACGGTAGCTAGCTAGCTGAAAGTTTAGTTTTGCCTTGGCGGCGGAGTACGGGAAATATTCCGTTCGATGTTTGCGCTTGAAGTCGAAGAGCGGGTTTTGTTTGAATTGTTTAATTCCTGAAACTGAAATTATTCATGCGTGGTTTAGAGTCATTTCCAATTTGTAAAGCGGAAGGAAGGAATTTTATCGAGTGATGTGGTTCTGAAATGCTCCTATTTAATTAATTATTTAGGGTTTCTTAAGTTTCAGCATTTTTCTTGTCACGTGGTCACAGGCGATGTAAAATACGAAATTTAGAAGAACCACGATTATAACCTTGATAAAATCTACTGGTTCAATTTCTCATTTCCTTTTTAATTGAGTCAAAATCATTCTTCCATCTGTAGCGCATTAAGTAATTAAGAAGGGGTAAAAGAAGGGCGAAAGGGCATTTCCGCCGTTTTTCTGCAAAATATCGTTATGGCTTTCTGATGCATAGTTCTATACAAAAAAGGAGGAACGTGGTTTTTATCTCATGTCTGCACAAAAATATGACAGTTATACTGAGCTATAGTCTGTTCAACATTACGATTGCAGGAAACTGACTGCAAGACGCAACGTTTCCTGGTACTGCGAGTGCAAAAACATGTGGATATCACACATAGGCTCTACACAGTTACTGTCGAGACAACGAGTGGAATATTTACGTGTTTTTTTTTTTTTTTTTGCGTTCTTAGTGGAAGGAAACGTCACGTTATACAGCGTGTTTCCTGCAAACAGGCGCACAAACTTTATCTCTAATTTTCTCAAAACTCAAGTTTTGAAAGTACGTTCTTCTTTCACCCACTACCGGTGCCTACCTGGGCATTGCGATAAGACTAGCAGACTCCTTCAGCGGCTATGGGATCTATTCTAGACTATTACAGATAATATCTCGCCCCCCCCCCCCCTGCGACGATTAGAGGTTTTTCGAATCGAATCCCCAGGTTTTATCCCCTCCATACTGGACTTCTTTCAACAGCGTCTAACCTGCCTTTTTCTTTGTCATGTTAGCGTGTATTGCGTTTCACAAGGCCAGTTATTATGATGAAAATATACGTAATCGCATCTAGAAAAATCTAGGTATGTTTTGTTAACGTGAACATTCAGAGTACCGAGCTTCGAATAAAGCTTGAGGACTTTAAAAGCATATGTTAAACAACCTGCATGATGAACTCTCAATGAATTTCAATTTCCTAGAGTAAACCTTTATGTTGAACCGATTCATCTATACAGGCAATTTGCTTCAGTTGACGTATGGTTCCAAGAAATCTAATATTTAAATAAAAAACATACCTTAGTGAAAGAAGTCGGTTCATTAAAAGGGGTAGTCCTATTGGAAATATTTGCCTTGTTGAGTGATACCAAGTTGACTCGCGTTGGACTCGAATTTTTGGAACTGCACAGGCTACGTGCCGACTTGATCATAACTTTTAAAATCGTCCGTGGGTTTTTACCAATCGATCTGCCCTTCTTCGAGCCATGCCCTTAATCGGCAACTCGAGGGCCATTCACTGTAATTGGCCGTTCAGTCGGCAAGGCTGGATTACAGAAAAACATTTTTTCAGTGTTAGGGTGATACGAGCTTGGAACGTTCTTCCTGGTGAAGCTGTTCGGGCTCAGTTGACCGTTTTAGGCACCTTTTGGGCCAAACTTGTCTATGGGATATTTTAAAGAGGCCGGAATTTGCATCTTAATCTTCGTCTCATTGTCGACTGTTCGAAATTTCATTGTGATATTGTTTTTCTTAATCTTGACAGGGACTAGTGTAAGTGGCCGCAAGCCCTTCTATCTCCCTACCACTCCAGTGGTTAAATATATTATTATTATTGTACGTAAGTTAACACACTTGACAACCCAGGAGACCACAGAGTTTTCAAACGTTCTTTTGCCAGAACGGAAATATTGCATTTGAAAGTTGGGTTGCTTTTTGGTTTTACGGTTTCGTTTTAAGTGCAACTCGAAGCACCAAGGAACACTCCATTTTGAAAGGCAGTATTTGCTATTAATGTTAACTTATTAGATTTATAAACATCGAGTTTGAAGACGTT
>JAHWFP010095842.1:0-10236 GCA_023313725.1 Lithobius niger
TAACAAATTGAGTACAGCATTCAGGTAATTAGTTATGACCTTCAACTCCACGTAACATGGATACCGATTCAAATTGAAAGACTTAATGAAGAAAATTACAGGGTTAGAAAATAAACCATACAATATAAAGTGAGTAATCACTAAAAGAGACACTTGAAATTTGTTGGTTACCTGTGGATTTGTACATGGCCTAAAACATTTTGTGTGGTAATTTGGCTGCAAATTCCTGTTTGTTTTGCACTTTTAGGGAGAACAGTAGGATATGCACACATCCACAAAAGATAGTGGTAAATAAAACTACCCTCAATTTCCCACAGGAAATCAGTATGTAACTGGTGTTTAACTTGTTCAATGTGTTGGTGATTTAACTACCTCCAGGCAGATGTTAACAGTTCTTATGCACCTTCCTGTTCTTGTTACTATTTAGCAGCAGATTATTAAATTAAAATAAGAATTAGGATTATGAGGAGGGGTTAATAGCATATGTGCAAACGGTAGAATGTTTTACCCAATGTTGCTGCTTTATTAAACGATGTCCGGACAAATGTTATAATTTTAGTTTAATGAATGTTTCAAACACTAATGAGAATTTGTCAAAGTAGGTAAGTTGAAATTTTCTACAAACGAATGCCAATGCTTGAATTTATTTGATACATATTTGGTATGAGAATACGGCTGCTGTGCTTGCACACATGCAATGTGATGGCAGCAATTCTAGTGGGTGATTAACTAAGCTATCTAAATGGTATTTAAAAAGGAATTTACTGATTTTAAATTGATTTCGGCCATAAAATAGCAAATCGAGACGATTCAAGCAAATACTGTAGCGGCGTCGATCCAAAACAGTGTGCCGGCAAACGTCACTAATCGTACTGGTGCGGATACTGTATTGCAAAGTTAGGCTACTGGTCTTTCTTTCCAATTTTGCTGGATTTCAGGACAACAAGCATAGCAGGCCACTATTCAAGGAGGGAGCGACGTTACAGACTAATGATTTATAAAACTAACCTAACTTGGCAAGCGGTAATTCTTTGCTGCCACCCTGGGAAAAAATGTGCATTTACTGGCAGTTAACTTTAAACTAAAATTTTTCTAATTTTAAGTAACTAAGTAAATAATGGTTGGAAACAGACTGAAGCTCTATTTACATTTATTGAACATTGGTTAATAAAATATTTACAAAACAATGTTTAGTTTGCAGTTTCATTTTGGTTACAACAAATCTTGGTTTTAGATTTCAGCAACAACAAAAAAAAAAAGTTAAGCAAATCATGCTTAACACTCAAGTACCAACAACGATCATAAAATTTAACCAAGTTCAAACTAGAAGTACATTTTTGCAAAATGCAAGTATATTGAATAAAAATTCAACTCATATGATGTCACTGACGACGATTCACATGCAACCTTTAGCTGTCTGGTTAAGATGCGAGTCTTGGTTTTACATTAGAAAAAAATTTAAGTTTTGAAAGTTTAACTTGAAACGGGAATGAATTTTAAGTTTTTATAAAATCATCCCCAAAAAATATTTCACCTGCAAAAACCTACCCCTATCGCGATAATCAAGTTTAAGTTACATTTAAGTTTTCAAATAAATGGCCTAAACGAAATTCCAAGTATAACTAAGTTAACTTATATTTCCTCTACCTTTGCCCCGTTTGGCGCAATTTGCGGCAGCACTAGAACATCACTCTCCCGGAGAACGTGGCGATGGGCGGCTGCGAGGTCGAGCTATGCTAACGATATTTTCTCAAGATTAGGTTTTTATACTTCGGAAATGGCTCCAGCTTGCTTTCTGCACGGACCCTGAGGAATGCTAGACATGTAAGGCACTTTAGGATTTGTTTAGATACGAAATTTCCAAGCAGCCAATTCACTGGTTGGTGGAGAGTTTGGTCAGCCAAATTCGGCGCCAAAGACGATCGAGCCACTTCCGATTTGCACGACAGAGCAGACCGCAGATCGTTTTTACTTACGCAAGTAAAATTCCAACATGGCGCTAAAGCATTGAGCCAAAGCAGCGAACATGTTTTGCCTCATAGTTTTAAAACTACTCAACCGAATTAAAAAAGGTAAAGATATTTGGAATCTGAACATTATTAAGATCAAAGGCTAGGCATCTTTTATGAAGATTTAAGACAGACTTTGAAGAAAATAATAAGTGAAAACAGTGACATTAGCGCTAACAAACCTGCGTCGAACACGTGAGTTGTTGCAAGTTATTAACAAACAGTTTCCGACATCAATAAAATCGATTATTATGCTGTGTGAAGTACCCCTATTGTTTGTGAGAGGACTTTAAACAATTATGAAACGTGTAGGTAACATAATCTACGTGGCTTTATGCCGAACTACAACGATGTGCGTTACAATTTTTCGCAGCAGCGCTATTTACATTTTGGTATTTATTAAAAAATAAATAAATTCGAAATTGAAGATTTCAGGCCTTCAGTAAGACCACTTGGGTTTTCTTGACGATTTTCTAAGATTTCAACGATTTTAGTGTAAAATTTCAATTTCTCCTGCCCACCCTACCTCACCAAGTTTAGGGTTGGCAGTTTCGATTTAATTTCTGGCGTTTTGTTGCTTGGAGGTAGCCTAGCTCCAGAACCGTGAAGAAAATGTTGCAAATTCCTTACAGTATTAAACGACAAATAATAAAAACATTGGCATTTACTCTTGGTTTGATGACAAGTTATTATTTACAGTTTACATTACATGAAAGTTCAAAAATAGTTTGCATAAAACTTCGGACCTATAAGCTTGAGTGAAACTTTAAAAGACAGTAGGCTTTACATTAAAGCAGTTCGAGTTTCAATAAAAATCAATAATATTAAACTCCCAAGATTTGCAATAAATCAGCAATAATTTACTTTACAGTGAAAGCAATCGAATTTTGAATAGAATCAAAGTTTGTTTGTTCAACCTAGAACTTTACATAAAAAGCAAGTATGCTGCAATACTTTTTAGTAATCCAACACCCCACTACCTGCAAGTTAACAGAGCTCCATCACTGAAGGCCTAACTGCTTCATTGTTACTTACGTACATGGTGAAAACTTACTGTTGCCATTTACAATTTAGAGAAAAAAATGTTTAGTTTTTAAAACATTTAAAGCTAGGATTTTAGTAAGAGTCGCGTGTTACTCTTAAGTACGCAAAGAGAAACCGCTTAAGGCCTAACTCTCTGCACATCGTGATCGTCAACCTGTCAATTTAAAAACTAAAATCTAAAATTTGTGATAAGTTTCAAAAAATTCAATTTAAAGTTTAAACTAGCCTACTAACTCCATAGTGTTTGCTACTACTACCTTTCTGCCGGCAAGACAGTGGAGAGGCATCCCGATTCCCTGAACCGGCGTAGTGACTGGTGGCGATCGTCAGGTGAGCATGGCTATCGTATGCTAGCGCGGTTTTGTTATATACCTGTGTGCTGATCTTGCTGACGTAGGCGCGCGGACCCCAGGGAATGCGATTTTAGTATTGCGAGTGTTGTGACGTCATAGTGACGTGATGCTATGCAACGTAATTGACAGCTTACCGGAAGAGTTTGCGAGCAAGAGATGAAGTCTGCTGTGAATGGCTGAGAGCCAGGCTCGGATTGGCCTGGGTGGCCGGGTGGCAATCGCCACCCGGGCCCCAGACCAGCCGGGCCCTTCTTCCTTGCATTATTATTTTTTTCTTCAGTTCAGGTTGTCGCTAGGCGTGCACTTACTCCGTGCTTTCTGGGAATAGAGGAAGAGAAAGAAAAGAGAAACGCGCTTATTTCTCCACCCCTCCCATTTCCCTGCCTACTTCTGTCTCTCTTACCATACGGCTTATTATTACTTTGAATGTTAAAGAAATTACCAAATTCTAATTGGATCAAGCAGGTGACACATAGAAGGAGATGCTTCCTAGTTAAAAACAATTGTTTGCCTTCTCTTGTTGTACCTTGAGTCACGCCCATTCACAGGAACCGTTGACAAGGGGGGCATTTTGTCCCGGGCCCTGTACCTTTGCCCAAAATCGGGTACCCCGTCTCATCCCCGGTCCCAGAAAGTGAAAGAAAAGAGGTTGGCGGAGGGTCCCTGACCGAGAATTTTGTCCCGGGCCCCACCATTTCTCTCTACGGCCCTACCTTGAGTTGGAGATCCTCTCATGCCTCCTTATTAGTTGTGCGATTGACATTGTGAATATCATGCTAAATACAAGCATAAACCTGGACAGACAAGCGTTCCGGAAACCTAAGTTTTGTTACGCGTTGGTGGTAACAAAAAAAACTACAAAAGTTAAATATATTAAGCTGTACACAGATAAAATTTGGATGATTTTTAATTGAAATAATCAAATGTACAATTGAGAAAATTTAAGTGCAGTTGGGCTTTACCTATCATACATTTAGAACGTAAAGCATAACAGCACTTAAACAGATGCAATTTTCTCAATTGTATATTTGATTATTTCAATTAAAAATCATCCAAATTTTATCCGTGTACATTTTAAAAAAGTCAAGTGAAACTTCAATCATATAACCCCCTTTTTTACGGCACACTTGACGTTTTTGTTAGTAATATTCTGTACAGGCAAAGTAAATCATGGTATTTGGCCTGCAGGAATTGAAATTCCTTGTCAGTAATTTTACAAAATATCACCACACATGATGTGCCAATTGATGGGTAAGTCTGACAAATCAGCTGTTACTTAATTTTGGTTTACTCAAGGTATCGATTCGGCCCATGAAATCTCCAACAATGGTAGTACAGAATAGGTCAGAATAAATCTCCGAATTGCTGAAGTATCCCGGTAATTGCTTACTCCTAATATGCCCAGGAAAAAGACACAATTTTCAGTTACCGATCAGATAAGCTTCTTCAGACAGATAAGTCAAACACTACCACCGCTAAGCCACCACGACCACAAAATGCAACGCACTTTAGCCTATGTATTGTGTTTTTTTTTTGTTTTTTTTTGTAACTACATTTATTCATAATAAGCCGTCCATTCGTGGCTTAGTAGAATTTAGCTAGGCTAATTGCAAAGAACATTTCACTTCTTGAAATAATTTCTTTTCAGCAAACTGTAATGAAATTTCATGGAAATCTTATATTTTTCTTCATTAAACCGATAATTCAAAGACCTAGTTTTAATGGTGCCACTGTCAATACTAAAAGAAATAAATAACGAGGCGAACATTGTTATATTAACAGCAATTCAAGCAGTTGAATGAACGAGTTAACGAAGTTGCTAGAAAATGTTGTTTACCCCCACCCATAATTTAATAGGTAACGAAAATGTATAATGTTGAAGAAGCCAAACCTTTAGACAGACATTCTCCAATATGTCTAATATGTACATTTTTATTAACAACTATGACATAATAAACATAATTTTTGTGAAACTTAATTTGCATCTTTCACGAATCCAATTTATTAGTGACACGGATGTTTTCCTCTGTTTTTAATAACGGTGTTGTGTACATCGCTCGGTTAAAAAAAAAGATCATAAATCGTGAATTAAAAATCCGGCAAAAAGGTTTCATTTTTGGGCCAGATATGGCAATGATATCTGTTGAAATGCGTCAGCTTCCGGGGCTCTGCCCCGGGCCCCGCTGAGGGAGCTTGCAGCGCTCCCCCAGACCCCCTATCTGAATATATGGGGCCCCGTCCCAGTGTTAGCCACCCAGGCCCAAGGTTACTCAGTCCGACCCTGCTGAGAGCCTACATTTTCAGAAATGCTGCATCCTGATAGGTGAAGGGCCGTTCGGCAGGTAGAGCAGCGCAAATGCATTGGCGGTAGTGAACAAGAATTCCCATGCTAAGTATGAAACTGAACGGACAAAGGCATTTTGAAGCCTAACGGATTTTTTTGTGGTTTGAATTGATCGCTATTTACAAATACGATTAACAGGAGGAGATGTCACCATTATTGCCTTGGGATGCCAGCCGGGATTGTTGTAGAATGCATTATTAAAAAAAATAAAAATAAATGTACAAGAATTACTTCGTTGGCCGGGAGGTAGATCGCGTGTGCAAAAGTGAGCGTTAAATGCCGCTTTCATTTTTATGCAAGAATCAACTGTTAGTTACAGTAAATAAAGTTTAATTATAAGTTTCCCCCACTATAATACTTTGAAGCAGTTAAGCTAAGTGGTCGAGATCTTTATAGCTAAGAATTGTAACCAGGCCTGAGCCACAACAAATAAAAATACACATCGTAAGCACGCAGCAGTAATGATTCAAGATATGAATAAATAAAGCATAATATGTTGATGCTTTATGTTGTACCCCCTAAAACGCAACTAATCTGTGGCTTTATGCCAAAAAGAAATCAAGGTAATATACAATTTTTACATGTACAAAGATGCAGAAACTGGGCGATCGGCAAAGCGCTTGCGCTGGCGCTCGTTTTTAGCGGAAACTTTTTAAAGAATATAATTTTAATGGGAGGCATAAAATTTTTTTCTGTTCCCGCAGAAAGTTAGGTAATTAATAGATCTATTAAATGGTCGAAACCCCGATCGAATTGATCCAGTTTTGGAGAAGATACACCCATTTTAAGTTTGAAGTAGGCAGATAGGCCTATTTAGCCGATTGAGGAAAAAAAAGTTATGAATACCACAAGTTTTTGATGGTTGGTTCTGGGTCTCCTAACCAATCGATTTTTGGAAGCCGGGCTCCCTTTACACGCCCTCACCTGGAGAATTTGGCATGAGGGTTCTGTTAACTCTCATCTAAATGTCTGCAAATAAAGGTTAGTGCACACAAAGACATGCCACAAGATCAATTGCCAAGCCATGTATCAAATTTTTATGCAAGTTAACTCCGTAAGTTGCACATCAGCATTCATTTGCTGGGTAAAGCACTTATTTCTGCTTCAAGGATCAGTATACCTAAAAATTAAACACTTTATTGCAAAAAATAAACTTGCCGGCTTTTTACTAGTTTTGGGGTTTTGGGGCGAAGTTAAACTATGCAATATTTCAAGTTTTGCAAGATTTGAAAAATTAGTTTTTCCAGAAATAAAATAAGTATGGTCAGCGCTACCTATGCAGGAATATCGTACACACCGTTTTAAATTTAAGCAATAAAATTTTACAAAGACATGTTTTTGTACTATTTAACGATTAAATGAGGCCATCTGTTTTGGGATCGCTTTAGTAAATTCCACAAAGCAAACTCAAAATGTCTGGAATGGCAAACACAATTACACTTGACACCAAATATCACTTAACTATAATAAAATCGAGACATGACAAGAAATGGATTAATGTACTTGTTTAATTCGTGAATTTATTCCAACTTGGCTTATTTAGCCTTATGCTTTCAAATACGATTATTGTATATATACAAGCAAAACATTATTGCATTACTTCAGGTGCCTGTAAAATAATGATAGAGAGCAGAAAGGAAAAGAGATCGTATTTATGGACTCTGACAAATAATAGATTGTAGCCTAGCTAATTCCTTCAAGAGTGCTAATATTTCGAATTACTGTCCTTCCGTATCCCAAGTTAAATATCAACTCAATTATTAAAACAATTAGTATCGCGAACGATACAGATTATACTTAACGCTGATCCCAGCGGCTTGAGGCTGCGTTGCCTGGCAACCGGACTCACAGTCCCCCTGAATTGAAGGCCTCTCTCTCCGCTTGGCTCGCAACGGTGGCTCGGCTGGGCTAGGCTAGGCGGACGGACAAGACGACAATTTGAACTCTAAACGACGACTGACCTTGGCCATGCTATTTTGCTGTGTTTTAAAGGCCAGGTTGCAATACTAAGAATTGGAGGTGTTGCAAGAGATATTTATTACTTTAGTGTGTCTTGAGTTAGCTTGAAACGCATTTCTCTGAACGCTGGCCTAGCTTGAAACTAGCGCTCCTTGCTCTACTGAGAATTGTCCAAGATGTCCGCCTGCTATACCTAGAAAACCGGATGCAACCTGTTGCGTAAGATTTACTTAGGACAGTTTGGGTGGTCGGCCTAGCTAAAAATACAGCTGCGGGTTTCAGCTTGTCTAAAATATTGGGCTCTCTTTTCTCAATCCCTGTTGGTCTTTTAAGGCTCTATTTATGAAATAAAAATAGGTTGGCTTTTAATATTGTTTCAGTAATAATAAATATTTGTAGGTCATGCGCTTTTCATTTTGATTACAATATTAAGTTATTCAAGATATTATGCTTGAATTATTATTCGAGTATTGATTATTCCTAATTAAATATTAATTAATGTAATTTATATAATTGCATCTAATTAACCCCGTAACAATCCTTGACAAAACAATAAGTTTGTTGTCTCTTAATGAGACTACAGCTTATGCTCAGAATAATCAGTGTATTTCAATCATTATTGTTACTAAATGGCCTGTCAACATAACTGATTTATCCTCCAATACGACATAACGATTATTCTCTCCGAGTCTCCCTCGAAGTCGGATGTAGGAAAAACCCTCCTAGTTTGTCCATACGTTTGAGGGAAAACCTGTCATCAATGGCATATCAGCTTGGAACCAGTCATGCTGAAATTTTTTGAACGCATGTTTAGGAGAAAAAAAAATTTCTAACTAATTGAGCCGCTATCTATACAGATATTTCGACCAGGTGTTGATAATAGAGCTCTGTTTTTTTTTTATAGAAGTCAGCTTGTGAAAGATTATGGAAAGAAAACTTCATGTTTAGGCAGAAATTTTCAATTAGGTTTTCTCTTGCTTTTCTCCGTTTTCTTTCCGATTTTCGTCCACTGTAATTGTCCCTTCCTGGTTTTTGGTACATCTCGTTCTTCTATGGGACATCTGTCTTTATCAGGATGTATCATCTTATTCAGGACATCTCATCTTTTTCAGGACATCTGGCTTTATCAGGATATATCGTCTTATTCAGGACATCTCATCTTTTTCACGACTTCTGGCTTTATCAGGATATATCATCTTATTCAGGGCATCTCGTCTTTTTTCAGGACATCTGGCTTTATCAGGATATATCATCTTATTCAGGACATCTCGTCTTTTTTCAGGACATCCGTCTTTTCAGGGCATCTTTCTTCTCCATCAATCGTCTATCCTTGACAGGGAATTTTCTCCCGTGCATCTATTAACAGAGTGAACTAGGAAACAATATTATTTCAATACTTCCCTAGTTTCCCTTCGGTGTTCCAGCTCTCTCTCTTGTTATTCGTCCTATCTTTCCCTCATCTGCTTCCTAGTTGTCATCTGTGTCATCTTTTCATTTTTCATCCATCCTTGACAAGGGTAATGGCACCCCTGACAATCAAAAGTTAGAAAAAAAAATAAAATCCTTCTATTTGATGTAATTTCAATGATAATGTGTATCTCAACCATCCAATATGTAATACTGTCTTGATGCAAAAAAATTACTAGTAATGGATATTTTCTTGAATCCGGGATAAGAATACTGTCCCAATTAATCGAAAAATTACTAGTAATGTATATTTCTTGTGTCCGGGACAAGAATACTGTCCCATTAATGCTAAATTTACCAGTAATGAATATTTTCTAGTGTCCGGAATGTGGTACTTCCTTGATTTAATGCAAAATTACTAGTAATAAATTTTTTTTTTCTTGAGTCCGGGATAAGAATACTGTCCCAATTAATCGAAAGATTACTAGTAATGTATATTTCGTGTGTCCGGGATAAGAATACTGTCCCAATTAATTCATAATTATTGTTATCGTACTTTTACTTGAGTCCGGGATAAGAATACTGTCCCGTTAATGCTGAAATACTGGTAATGCAAATTTTCTTGTGCCCGGGATAAGAATACTGTCCCAATTAATTCGAAATTTTACCATGGTTATTTCTTAGTCTTTCTACGTGTATTCATATAGAGATCTCAATCAACATTTCATAGTGCACTATTTATAATCAATTTAGGACTCGATTTTCCTTATTGTTCGGAAAACGAGGGTCGAATTAACGACTTCCTTCAAACCACTACCAGCTGGCTTTATGTGGCTCGGTTTCTTTCCTTTCCATCTTATTTTTCCATACTTCTAGACCCAGTTTTCCATTTATTTCGGTCTGCATCCATCTCTCTTATTTTTCTAACTCGCATCTGGCATGAATAGAATCATGAATAGAATAACATATAGATTGTATTATTATTTGCGTACTAATTTTCCAACTATCCTGTCGCATGTCCATTATTCCTTATTTTCCGACGATAACCATGTAGCTGTAACGTAAGACATTGCATTAACACAAATTTTGTATTTTATTTTTTTTGTATTTTCATTCATTT
>JAHWFP010095852.1:4297-15494 GCA_023313725.1 Lithobius niger
GGGGGGGGAAGTAGTTGCCATGTAGAGCAAAAAGAAGTCGCGGCGGTGCGCCCCCCAGAAAAGAAAACCCCGCGCGGCACTCGGGTGATGCAGGGCCGGAAGCCGCATATCCAGGGCCCTGCACCAGGAAGCTAACACCGCCGTCTATCTCGGTGAGGTGGCAGCCTAAGCATGCCGAGAGGCGAGGCCACCAAGGAAGCCGTACACACCACCTCCGTCGATAACCCAAACAGTTCGGGTCCGTGATGCAGATGGATACAGCACAAGCCACCTCCCCACATCGACAGGACCCGAAAAGTCATAGCCGATTGACCTTAGGCCGGCTCGCCCAGGCCACCCGTCCTCCGGAATAAGGAGCCAAAGCCCGAAAGCCAGGATCTCCGCCTCCACGGATTACTAGGTTGCAGCACACGGCCAACATGCTGGGGGATGAGGATGAAAAGCCCAGTGGCCAGAACGGGCAAATTAGAATCAAACCCAAAAGGGGATTCAAACCACCAAACATCCTCTAAGCAGCCACCCCGGGCCCGGTTTGTCCGGATGTCCCTTCACCTCTTTCGGACTAGTGCTTGCGACGGGTGTTAAACCTGCCCGCCATACACACCGTAGGCGCACTCGCAAACCGTAGTGTTGAGGCTGCTAGTGTTCAAGACGGACTAAAAACCCTCCGCCATGCAGACCCTTGGCACACTAGCAGACCGTGATCTTGGGTTCCCTTTTAGTCGCCTTCTACGACACGCAGGGGTACGGTGGGCTTATTCTACCCCCAGCCCACAGGGGGAGGCTGGAAAGAGTCAAAACAACGAATAAATTCCAGGCTAGTACCGCTTCACATCGCACTTCCCTGCAATATACACCTCAAACAATGTATCAACACAAGCACCCCATGCTTCCCTCGTCAATCTAGCTGCTACTTGTTGCCCCCCAACACACCAATTTATTACTAGCATGCCATGCAACCAGATCACCAACCCGTTTCCAGTGATGATCGACAAGCATGCCGATGGACCGTGGCTCAAACAAGGAGCACTTGCCACTCTAGGATTCAAAAACTCCCATGCAAAAAATAATTATTAAAACTCCTCTGCTTATGTGATAAAATGCACGCATTAATTTTTTATATTTTTTTTCGGCAACCTGGTTAGTAATCGGGCCATTAAAAATTACCAGATTCTTGTCTAGAAATTTCTGAAATAAACACAGTATTAGCATGCAAACATATAAGCAGTATTACCTGCCAGGCTCTGGAATACGGTTCCCCGGCTTCTTTGATTCCACAGTTGCTGTCCAGATTTGTATATTGTGCACCATACTTGCTGCCGGTCCAGCATGCTTAAGGGCCCTACGTAAGGCACCTTGGCGTCTTGACTCCACAGTTCCTGTCCGGTTTTCGTAATGTGTACCTTACTTGCTGCCGGTCCAGCACGCCTAAGGGCCCTCCCTATGTATGGCGCCTTGGCTTCTTGATTTCACAGTTGCTGTCCGGTTTTCGTATTATTTAAATAAGTGATGTTAATGTATGCAAACTGGCACAACATTCCTTAAACACATCACATACATGCGACACGAGCACATGTTTCTTCACTTATAGGCCAATATATGTGACACGGGCACATGAATCTTCAATGTATAGGCCAATATGAGACGGCACCTGAATAATAACCGGGGGGTATCCAATATTCAAAATCCAACCCCAGTAGCACAGAACACTGCTATTCAATGCACAACAATACTTGAAAAATTCGTCATCACTAAGATTAGCCAAATGAGAAGCCACTACATAGCCCCTAGTCCTTCCGCACTCATTAGCACGACCTAAAATTCCTCCCACATACTGGACTCACAACAACAACTGCGAATTCCGCTTCAAAATTTGCCAACTTTGATTCATAGTGACCATGCACGAAATGTGACGAACGTCACCTTTACGAGCACAATAAATGGCACTCGTCAATTATGCACAACTTATAGCAATTCGCACACAGATCATAATATTCCCCAGCGATGCAAGTCACAATGCATATATAATAGGTTCATTACTGAAATTTCTCTGTTTTTTTTTATACGCTAATTATATTGAAGCACTGGTTGTGCCCACCTAGTATATTACTAATGCGCACAAGTGTCTGTTAGCGAGAAAAAAATAGGAGCGTCGCACCAACGAAGCATGTCTACACCTTTGCTCACAGGGGGAACGTGCAGCATGGCCCAGTTCTTAACAATCATCCATTCGTCCTGTTATAATGACACTTAAACGAGCCCCCAAGTTGCACATCACCTCCTAATTACTCATATAATGACTCTTAAACACCAAGTCGTAATGCAACAATCGGAAAAATGAAATACATGTATTACCATGGTTTCCTCCAAATTAATGAATGGCAGCCTACTTAATGGATGGACAGTTCCAGCACCCACTCAAGACCTGTTGGGCAAAAGCCAGTCACACGATTTCTCACTTACGCCAAAGCCATGGTTTTCTGTAACAAAAGTTTGCAGCTTGTGTGGCTGGAGAAGTCGACTTTTCTCACTTAACTAAATTGCCGCAAAAGGACCATTAAGAGGACACAGCTTTCAATACCATAACGGTTTATTAACAAACTAATTACAAATCAGTTAATAATAATTGATTAATTAATAACAATGTATCGGAACATAAATAATAACATCAATCAGTCACAGTTCAGTTCAGGTAGCATTGGTTTACAATATCAGTATATTGGCATATCAGTTTATCAGCACAGCAGTATATCAGGGCATTGGTAACAAATAACAAGCGCAAAATCAGCACATTATAATCTTCACTAATTATCAAGTGCATATCATATGTCACAATGTTTAACAACAGTAGGATACTGTCATACACCAGTTAATACTCCCTTGATTTAATCCTTATTAACTTGTTTCATTTAAATCTGTCTAAGCAGTAACCAAAACAGGTCCGTCACTGTTGTTCAGTGAAGCTCTCTCGTCGTTTGTGTGGGGCAAAAAGGGGTTTGACTAGGGGTAAGGAGGTAAATATTAATTTAATATAATAAAGGAATTTGACTACAATAGATTACAATATTAGAAATGAAGATAAACGGTAAGATTATAAATGACCAAAGTGGAGAACTTATTAAACTCTTGCTCAAGCAACGATAATTAAACCCAAAGACCGAAGTAGGGTGCTTAGCCGTCGATATTCACTCTTAAAATACAATTAGTTACCAATCACTCGAATTTTAGAAATGGACAAGTGGCAACTTTCTGAGTAGAACTAACACACGTTTGTCACTTAAGTCACCAATAGGCTCTTGTGCTGTATTCACCGTACCACCAGGTAGAAGTCGTTCGGGCCCTCGTAACTTGATTCTGATGCTGTGTCAAACTTAATTTACATGAAGAGACAAATTACTAGTTTGTATTTGCTTAAGTACCCATAATTCGGAAGTACTAACAGTGAGTTGTTGAGGACATGAGTGATCGGAACTACGTAAGCCCCTGTGACGTACGACGAGAAGTAGTCACTTCTTTTTACTTACTTCGCCATCACTGACTTCCAACATCCTATGATGCTTCACTTGGTGCCGGATATCGGGTAATTAAACAAATAAAAATCAATACAAAAGAAGATAAATAAATCGTAAGAGAATTATCCTGATACCTTTGACTTAACGCCCAATATCGGGATCCGCGTTCTCTCATTCTCAACACCTACTTCGTCCTTGCTTATTGTCAAAAATAGCACATGGCTTTCGTCTAAATACACTCGTCACATCCTTGTTTTCTCCAACTGAAAACATATCATTTTATCCTTAACCTTATGATTATAAGTAAACTAAACTAATATAAAATCATCATTAAGCTATATCTTCTTATTAAACAATATAATCACAACTTCTAGTAAATTATTAATCTTTTAGGATTGTTTCTTTTGCTTCTTTTCTTATAACACCTTTCTTCCAAAGTTTATTCGTTGGGTTCTTAATTCCGGTGTCAGTTTTAGTGTAATTAATTGTCCTTCTTCTCTTTCAGTTTATCTGTGGAACTTGTAGTTTTTGATTTAGCTTTGCAAGTGTCTGCACTTTCCTTAAGTGTTTTCCGAGGTCTTGTATTCCCTCCGGTTCACTTGTGGCTGGAATTGATGTGTATTATTTTTGTACACCCCTCTTGAATATTTTTTGTTGGGCTAATGCTGTTTACTTGTTATACATTGCCGGATGAACTTGTTTGGTCTTTAGAGCATTATAAGTCACATAACTGCTCGTGACACGGCCCCCCCAAGTGAAATCAGATGATCTGTTAGGAGTGTGAGCGCAGAATATTCATCTGCTGAGAAAGATTAGGAGACGGTACACTCCTTACTGTCGCCAAAACATTCCGAGAGGCTGCTCTTTTGATCGATTTGAAGGACACAGTGTGCAAGTAGTTTGAAGGATACGGCGTGAAGGTCCACAAGAAGAATGGGGAAAGTCACGATTGCTCTGGTGACGCTAATGATGATGTGTTTGGTGTCTCAAATAGCCCAGATCAATGCACTTGTCCATGTACTTCGTACAACGATGGGATTAATGTCTGATAGTTGTGGAACATATGTGTGTTCGAGCGCAATGCGTGCACATGGGAGTTTGGCTAGTGTTAATCGTCGTGTGTCGGCATGGTACGTTGACGAGTTCAAATATTCCCCCTATTGTTTGCAGGAGGAACGGCTGCCGCTGCATCCCGCATACGTTAAAGCACGAAGTTTGTTTAAATTGGTGAACAGCTTGGAGCAAATATGCACGTGTAGAGCTGAAAAACGTCAATACCCGCGCATCTCGTTACAACAATTGCTGCGTGCATTAGAGCGTCGCACTATTGTTCATAGTAGTAGAGTCGGTGACTACCTCATTGATGAAAAATCTGGGTTCATCAGCTTTCGTGGTAATTCCGTGGTGTACCTCGCTGGCGAAAGCGTCTCACTGTAGTGCATCGGAGAAATGGTGTTCCAAGGTGATCCGGACGTCCATACTGAATGTGTGGCATCCTGGCGGTATGACAGTCTACGTGGCCGGTTGCAGTGTTGTCTGCCGTTGGGAACCAAAACTGACGGACTGTCCAACGTCCAGCATGTCAACTTCCCATTGAGTGGGGAAAAAGTCGAGGAGGCATGCATGTGTCCAACACTCCTGCTGAATACTGAGGTACTTCACAGTCGTCTCGTGAACAATGTGAATAGGCGTACGCGTCGTGTGGGTCGACGCAAAAACGTGACACGGCCAACAGCTGCATCCATCTGTTGTCCATGACATTAGCCGAGGTGACTGAAATGACAAACTAATTCCGCAGTGAAAGTGCCACTTTTTAAAATAAAATCCGCATAATGGAAAAAAATTTAATTAAAGAGTGATTCTAGTGCATGACGACCCATATTAGAACTGATAAAAAGGTT
The DNA here is from genome assembly GCA_023313725.1 of Lithobius niger. NCBI lineage: Eukaryota > Metazoa > Arthropoda > Chilopoda > Lithobiomorpha > Lithobiidae > Lithobius > Lithobius niger. The sequence goes on from JAHWFP010095852.1 coordinate 9,711, forward strand.
AACTAAGAGTATTAGTGGATAATATGAGGAAAATGTATAGTATTCCTCTGTTAAAAAAAATTAATAATACGGTTATGGTAGATAAATGGGAGGAAAAAAAAAAACTTATCGAATTCATTCGTCATAGAATATGATAAAAGATTAAATGTGGTATAATAGCATATGTGAGGGGAAAAATGTATAGAATTCCTTTTTTGAAAAATGTAAGTTCATTTTGAAAAAAAAAATGTCATACATAGAAAAAAATATAATCCATTAAAATAAAGAACCTTCTTCGATCTGCATGCGGTAATGCACGCACTTATGAGAAAATTCGCAACCAAAATAATGATCAGGGAGCTAGTCCGTAAGTAAAAAGTTGCGACGGATTCAACCAGGAGAAAGGTGAAATATACGACCATAACTTGGTCCAAGAATTAAAAAAAAAAGGTGGGGGACTCTTAATGACGTGGACGCCGGGGTCGCTACATCAATGACTGGGTTATCCAAACAGAACTTTATAGGTAGACAAGATTGCGAAAATGTACTAGCTAAGAATAATCTTTCTTGATAACATCGTTTGGATGCTTTAAGGGAGATAACGACTTCAGTAAAACTACTGGAGAGCTGAACTGTACGAGTGCTGACCGCAATTTCGTGAAATATAATAGACACGGCGCCAGATAGACAAGTCCATCTTGCTCTTAGCTTGAGTGTAGCTTAAGTCCTGCATGAATGACAACCCTGAATTTCTAGTACAGATTCAATCTCTGGGCAGATCATAAGATATTCTATGTTAATTAGATAGTTAAAGACAAGTGTACAATTAAAGGTGCTCTAGAAAGTAGGTGCGATTTCAAAAACCGTCCTCTCGTAAAAACAGTCTGTGATTAGCACGCACCAAAGGTAAACGTTCGTCCATGCGTGATTTCATGAGTGATAGATAAGAATCTTGTTTATTTAAATAAAAATTTCGTTGATTGATAGCTATCCCTTGTACATCGCCGATGGAGTTCGATTTTGGCCTTCCTCGTTCGCTGGTGGAAGCCAGGTAAGCTTTGTTTGGTTGTCCCACTCTAGTGACTAATTGTTGCATTACAATGTCAATGGGCTGCTCCAAATTCCCTACGACGGTAATATGAATGCTGTGATGACTTCCTGATCCTTTTAAGATGTCTTTCTCATGTTTGATGCTTCGTAATGGTTAGTTCTACTTCCGGTGTACATGTCGTGTACCGTGTATACTTTATCATATTGCGCTAATAACCAGTATCTGAAAAAACAGTCAACTATGACTGTGGATTGTCCAACAAGTGCCCGCTATTGTCGGAATAGGGAAACAATCCGTGATACCTGCATAAGCCTTTGATTCCATGGTTATTTGGACACAAAATCAACACTCTGATATCTACTGGCCAAGTAAAATATCTTAAAGATAATGGCCACTGCAACCCCACTATGCCCGGTACAAGGAAGAACGCCAGAAGGATGGTAAACTCAGGGTTTATTCCAGGGCCACGCGGTCTGTCCTCAGGAGATGTTGTCCAATGGTTCAAGGATGCTCTAATCAGGGCTACTAGCAGAGTGGCACACTTCAGGAAGAATTCTTAGCTGGTTAGGGACTAGCTCCCAGAGTGAGGCTGCAAGGGGCTGCAAGGCCTTAAGTACCTAGAGCTGCAGCCAGTACCTGCCACTGGTGGTGCAAGGTACTTCCTGTACTATATCCTGGTATCCCATGATCCATCTCTGCCAGCAGCTACCCCTAGGGGCAGGCAAGGCCAGAGCCATCCAGACCACTGATCTCCAGGGACTGGACCATACATCAACGTATATAGCATTACTGGAATACGTCAATAAAGATACAGAGTATACAGAATAGATAACATGGAGCCATAGCATCAAGGTAAAGAGGCCCACTAAGGCCCTAGCTTAAAGAGTACGAGGAAGCTGTGGAAACCGTCGTTGCACCACGTGCATGTTACTCGTTTGAACTTGAGAGCTAGTTTTACTAGATCATCACTGTTTGGAGTCTGCAGCCATAAACACGTAGTATAGTCGATGGTTTGAAGTGTTGTTTGTATCTGTTTGGACAGTGTGCACGTAAGTCCTGTTGTATTCTTGATACATTCATTAGCTTCCGAAATAACTTTATGCTCGGAACATTCCTCTTCTTTAAATGCTAAAGCTGGCGTAAAAAGTAAACATATACACAAAACTGCCATCGCGGCGTACGTTGGATCATCCACCATGCGTGTTAGTTGGTCGGTTTTATGCTTGATATGTAAATAGATGTGTACAATCCTTCTTCCGGTTAGATATCCAAGAACGAGTGGGAATCATAGCAAACCTTTACATGTCCAAAATGTCAAAAATCCTACTGTAATGAATCCTCTTATGATTGATAATAGTAGACAAAAGAATAACTTGATGTACCACAGAAGTAGGATTAAAAGTCCAAATCCTAATAGGTAGGCTACTTTTTTAATCTGAGGCGGCAAACAGTGAAAACAATATAAAGCTTTAAAACATAAGAGACATGTGAGTCTTGCGGAATATGTCTGACCTGGTATGTCAAAAGTGGCTTCTAATGTGTTTCCAAATTTCTTAACTAAAATTACTTTTAAAACTCTAGAGCTCATTGTCATCTCTTTGGGAATCTGAAGTTGTAAGGATTGTAGTTTGGTAATAAATTCCAGTCCTGTTTTCGCAAAATTGCAGTTCTGAATTCTTCGAACGTCAAAATGGGTATTAAAAGTTTGATTTCACCTTGTCTGTTGCGAAAACGGTTTTCCGGCTTCTCTTGCAATAAAGATCTTTTATTGTGTGTTCCGACCAGATAACTTGGCAATCTAGCCAGACAGGCTTTGTATCACAAAATAGGCATGTTCGTGAAATTTGCCGCATTGATGTGTGCGACCATGGAAATATTAGTGGAAAGAGTTTTACAAATGCATTCCGCGTCCGGAGTGCACCATAATCGTCCCCATTGCATGAGAAGTCGCTCTCGCATGTACATCGGATGTTATTTTCCTGCACGCAAATGGAAATAAAATGGGGCTCCATATCTGTAGAACTTGTAGTTCTTGATTTAGCTTTGTAAGTGAGTACGCTTTCCTTAAGTATTTTCCGAGGTCTTGTATTCCCTCTGGTTCACTTGTGGCTGGAATTGATGTGTCTTATTTTTGTACACCCCTCTTGAACAGTTTTTGTTGGGCTAATGCTGTTTATTTGTTATATGTTGCCGGATGAACTTGTTTGGTCTTTAAAGCATTATAAGTCACGAAACTGCTCGTGACAATACTTAGCTGGCAATCCTGGATAGCAAAGTGAAGGGCCCACAAGGTAAGCTTCCCTGCATAGCAAGAGAGCAACACGCTAACAAAGCCTTGGATTAAGCAGTAGGACAGCAAGCAAAGAATGGTCGATCGTGGAAACAGAATAAACTCAAAGTGAAGTCGAAGACACACACACTCTCGCAAGGTAAGACTCTTAATCTTTTATTAGTTTATGGCGTTTCAGGTGACCAGTTGGGAAACCGGATGAATGTAAGGGTAAGAACCCATGAGTGTTCAGGATGTAGCTTGGGGAGTTGGTTTGGAAAGTTGAGTATAGTCAGAGGTATTAACAGTGAGACACCCGGAACCTTGGGTGTGAATGGAATGCCAACTAGGTTGCTTAACAAGTACAGCCAAGCTATAGACTAACAGTATTTTCACAAGTCGAATATGGGTTTAGTAAGAATAAGGTAATATAATAAATGTGGTCACACTAATATTAATAACAATAACAATATTATGGTAATGTATAATAATGACAGCTGGCTTTATTAAGGTAAACACAGTGTTGAATATTAAGCTAATGAATGCATGATATGCAAATCATTACACAGTCCCATTGTTAAATGAAGGTCTGCTGGTGCCTCTTGTACCACGAAGTCATTAAATTCAGCACTGGGACCCTGTTATGACTTAAAACACACTTCTTCAGAATAAAATTCAAACTCATCTCACAAGTCAACTTTTACATCATTTCCTAGTTTCGTTCAACAAGATAACTGCTTTTTGACTTAATTCTCTACCGTGAAGTAGTCTTGTGAGTATTTCCTTTTTAAATTCCGAAATAGAAATTATTAATACTTAATGTAATCAATGGATTAAATTTTCACGGGCCAGGCTAAAAACTCCCGAGCAACTCTCGGCCGATGCTTTCGTGGAAAAAAACTAATACGTATATTACAAAAATTTCGTGGGAGGAAAACCTTATGCCCCGCGGAGTGTACCGAGAATTCAAATCTTAACTGACTATAACATTGTTACTTTCGGATGACCAAGTAACTTCACATAAATTTGGCGTACACAAATTTGCAGACTGACAAAATTTTAACAGAACATTTCGAACCATTAACGATCAAATCAGTCACTTTCGCATATAACCAGTCGATTCGAACAATGGCAAGTGGACATCAACGGAACAGGCACACATTTTGATAAAAGAAATACGGTTGAACACAGAATCGTACGTTTTCTATGATGCGTCATTGAATACAATCTTCCTGACCTTTGTAGTTTAACACAAATCTTCGAGCTGTATGTAGACGATATTTTTTCGACAGTTCATGATATTTTCTGCATATTTTTTTGGTAATAGTCTTTAACATGGGATGGATGAAGAGACAGTTCAATGATCTGGCAGTCTGGCTATGATACTGGTGACGAAAGCTTCAGGGAAATATCAATAATCTTCTTAGGTTAGTTCTAGGCAATTGTCACTGTAAACACATGAAGATTAGGCCCAATGGTGTAACTAGTCGAGACGACCAATGACTGCATCAAACACATGAAATATGGCATGAAATAATATCCTGTCACGCAAAAGTGATACAACTGAATCTGGAACAAAAGAAACATCCATGTATAGTGTGCTGTAAGCATTATAATTTCCGAACTGGGGATAGGTCTGGTATTTCTGAAACTGAATTTCTCAGATTAAACAAAATATTCAACTAACAGTTAGTAAACAATTATCAACAGTACAGTAACAATAACTGTAATCAATTCGGATTCAATAACAGTGTATGTTGAACTGACATATTACATCAATCTTATTTGCCATAAAATTCACAATTGTGGATTTCCCTGCAATATACTCATTTATATTATGCAACCATTTCATGTAAGCATCGAGCTCTGTTAATTGCAAGCATTTCGTCCTATGTTTTGATTTAAACAGATTTTAACGTAAACATCTAGTATAAAACATTCATTCCAGAGTTTGCAAAATCATTCAAGAGTTCTGAAATTATAACTGCGTCATTGTTTACCTTATTTCTCAACGGCTGTCTAAAACACTATATTTGAAAATGAAGACAGCATAACCTTACTCTTAATAAAATTTTCAGTGTCAACGTCTCAACTATTTTATTCAACTTACAGTTTAGGTAGTATACATCATGCGATTTCTCAAATAATAGCTCGTAATACTGAATTTATCTGATTCGCAGCAAAACAATACTTATGACTTACTGTTTCTGTGTTTTGGAAAGATCTTCGACTAGTTGAACTACCAGTTGCGTGTGAGTGTTAATCAATGTCTGAGATCATAGCCAGGTTTGCCAGTCTGTTGAATAAAAAAGGGCAGCTTTCTGAAAAATGATCACTCTTTTTCAGAAGCAAAATCAATGTGTGCCTGGTATGCATCTCTTGCCAAGACGGCACTTTTGTCACTAAACTGGTTTGTAATGGGACTACACATGTTTAATAAATACAGAACGGCCACATACTTCGAATAGGCCAGTCAGTTGTGTAC
>JAHWFP010095865.1:0-23039 GCA_023313725.1 Lithobius niger
GACAATCATCTTTGACTGATCCCAAAACATGCTTTCTTTAAAGATACCAATACATTTACTCCCAACAGGGAAAGTCACAGAGTGAAAAAAAGAGGAAAATGGATGAAAATAGGTCAATTGATGCATTTTTTAGGGGTTTAATGCATTTTTCTCTAGTTAGTAAAGTTTACCAGTTTGCATACAACTTTACTCTTAATTTAAAATTACAAACAAAAATATCAATCGTGCCGCCGTAAAAACAGGAGTTGTACGATTGAAGTTTCACTTTACTTGTTAAAATGTACACGATAAAAATTGATAATTTCTAATTGAAATAATTAAATGTAAAATTGAGAAAATTGCACCTGTTTAATATACGATTGGTAAAGCACAACAGCACTTAAATATCTGCAATTTTTTCAATTGTACATATGATTATTTCAATTAAAAATTATCAAGTGTTATCCGTGTACATTTTAACAAGTGAAACTTCAATCATAACACTGCTGGTCCAAACCACAAGTTCCTAGCTCTAACGGTTCAGGAGTTATAAGGGAAAATGTAAAAGTAGTGGAGATTTTTTTATGTTTAAACAGAGTTTCAACATCTATGGACTTAATGAAGATGGCTGGATGGACAGAAATATCGAATGTTACCGCCATCATGCGGACGAGACTAAGTTTCCATGTTTTATCGTGACAAACTTCCCCACAAAGACACATATGGTATTACTAACATCACAAAGCTAGAAGTGTTGCATCTTACCTATCTCGACTACTTGTACTGCTGTGACTACGGTGACGATAAGCAGTGGGAGAGCCACTACGTTCCCTACTACGGCTATGACTGCGAGACCAGCTGCGAGAGCGACTACGACTCCGAGATCGGCTCCTGCTACGACTTTTCGAGCGGCTCCGACTTCGACTGTAGCTGCGGCTTCTGCTGCGACTCGAACTGCTACTGCGCCCTCTGTGGTCATCCTGCAAACAAAAAATTGTTGTGGCCGAGATTTTTTTATGCCATCATACATACATATAGCCAAATACGCATAGCCATTTAAAGGACAATAAAAAAGAAACTTTAGAAAGCCTTTTCTTAAAAATATTAGCGCAGGTGGGAAGTTATTTGTTATTTACTAGAGTATAGGAGATTATTTTGCCATTTACTAGGGATCGACCGAGTCGGGATATATCCGGATCCGGCGCCGAATAATGCGGTATCCGGCAAGATCCGGATCCGGCCATTATATTGAGCCGGATACCGGTTTCAACACAACCAAAACATATCGCCGTAAACATGATGCATGCCTCGGTAAAATAAATCGACGTAAAATAACTAAGCGATCTATGTGTATAAAAAATTTGCAAATGTAATAATTACAGCGTAAATTAGTGCACAATTAGTTTTTGTGTGTGAATTACCCGGTATCCGGTACCGGTCCGGATCCGGCACTGACACCAAATTATCCGGAACCGACCCGGATCCGGCAAAACGGTATCCGGTCGATCCCTACCATTTACTGTATGTTATTAGTAAATCAGTGATCTAAGATGGCAATGGCTTCTGTTAGAAACGGGACTAATTCACACACAAACTACAAACTTTCTTAACTACAGGATTGGAGGCAGCAACTAACCGGATTGGAGGCACAATGAAACGAGGTCACCAAGGCAACATGATTGGTCCCAGGGCGACCATTTTCAGGGGCCAGGCAGCATGATTGCTCAATTCCCACCCAGGAGAGAGATCAACTCCGCATGTTGGCTTTGGTCCTGGAACAAACTGCGCAAAACTGGCAGTTCTCGATTGTGAATTTAGTAAGGATTGAAAGTTGATTTTGGTAATAATACCTCCGCAGACACACGGTTCTCGCGCCTAAATCGCCCACTTTCCCCCCCAATTTTATAACAAAACAGATCCAAATTGTATGACGTAACTAACCTTTTATTTTCATTATTGCCAGTTGTTACGGACTGAAATATCGTTTGTTTGGTACGTGATATGAGCACTTAATCGTTTTCTTCACGTACACTAGTTGCCTGCGAAAATCTTACGCCGGACTCGAGCAATGCAGCAGTCTCTTTCTGGTGATAGGTCCAAAAGCTTGCGTTATCACTATCTGTCTCTCTAGCCCCATGCTTATTGTCGTCCGTGTTCTTAGTAAGTCACTCCTGATGAGATTCTTCTTTGTTATTTACACAATTTTTTGTTTCCTTGGAATGTAGTTCCTCAGTAATCCTCAATGCCACTGTTTGGGCTGTAATTCTAACGTCTACCCTTCCCAATTCTTCATCAAGTTTGGCTCAGTTTCTGCTGGTTTCTATTTTCCTCTAGTGCTTGTTTGGCTACTAATTCTTATAAAAATTTCCATTATTTTATATACTTTTACGACATGGTAACAGAATTTTATGAAAATTTATGACGCTCTATTAAAATCAGAAAATCTTATAAAATTAATGAATTCTATGACAAGTGGGAGCCCTCGAAACAACTACTGAAAGTCAGAGCGTTTAACTTGGCTATTTCACGATCGTGACCTTGAAGTATTTTAGGAGGGTTGACCATTAGCTACAACAGGGCTTTTACAGGTGATTTATCGTAATGATGTACCAAGTATCTATCAGTAGAACTTCACTTGAAAAAATAAAACAAAATAAATTTTAAAAAATCACTTAATAATTTACTGAAGTACTTGTTTAAGATATGACAGATATGTCTTTCCTTCTATCTTTTACATTTTCTCAAATTTCTGAATGGTTAGAGCCAAGGACTTAGGGTTAGATCATTGAAAAGCTGGTGGAAACAAACCTTCAAAACGCCGTTAACTAAACTAAAAGTAAAAATATGTTCGTTCGGTATTTTTAACACACAGCCAAATTGAACACCTTCTGTTCAGCTATGTTAAGTTCAACTAACACAGTTACGGACCATACCATGCTAACTGATATTTATTCCATGTCGATTCATTGACTGCTGGCCGAAATAACGTAGTAGGTAAGGAAGGAGAAACACCTTTTTCAACTCTGCCTTAAGTTACCTTGCCCCGGGGTTGGCGCCAAACAGTGCTCTTCATTTTGTTGCCATATTTGTTTACAAAGCTTCCTCCGCGGTTATAGCCATTTTTCATGTGGCCATAGAAATAGCTCCATCGTTGATGTCCATGCTGCATGGCTACAGAAAGAAAAGTGAAGGATATGTGAGAAGTACAAACATACTTAAGAGTTCGCAAACAAACCTCCATTACACAAACAATTGCACCTTTTTAAAAATTGAAATTTGCCAGCCCCAATGAAAGCCGGCTAAAATTTGTTTCTTTTGCCTAAGAAAATGTACAATACCTGTGAATTTTTGCATTATGTTCTTATGATGCCTGTTTACATCCTTGAGACATTAGGTTGGTTGGATCAGGCCAGCTTGGTAACCCGAGTGCGCATGTACTCACCCCTCCTATTAAGAGCTTGCCACGAAAGCATTGCATCTTTTGTTCTCTCTCGATTGTCCAAAAGGTGACTGAAGAGGGAAGGTAGGGCGGGTGAGGTATTGTATATTGTCTTAGGCAAAAGAAAAATTTTACCAGCCTTCATGTGAGCCGGCATATTTAAGTTTCTTGTTGCCGCTAGAAAATATGTAATACTTGTTAATTTTTGCATTCACAGTCGACCTCGTCAAATTGGTGGCGGGCACCTTCTTGACGGGTACCCTAGGGTTCCAAAGCTGGAGTTCCCTGGAGTCGCAGACTCCCTGAACATGGACTTTCTTCTGTACCATTTGTATTTATATAAATATATATATATATATATAAATTCCAGAGGTGGAACGAGTTCACCATTTCAAGGCGAGTTAAATATTTTGAAAATGGTTTTAAGAAAAAAAATTTTTTAAAGGAGGAAGAAAATTTCTTCAGTTCAGAGGAGAATGAGGGATTCATCATAACTTAGTAGAAGAGACAAAATAATTATCTCCAGGCTGAAGTGGACTGGTAGTTTCTGGTGCTGACCAGTTGATTGAAGACTGGTGCGATTTGATGAGTCCTGCTTTCACTTGTGGCGCATTCCATTGTGTCGATTTTCACGCTGTGTGATGGATGTTGCGTTGAGCTTTTTAACATGTGAAGCAAAGTTTGTGTGCTGTAACTTTCCATGTGAGGAACGGCATTCTAAGAGTGAGACGAAATGTGTTATAAGACAGGTGTTCTACTGTGTGGTCCATTCCAGTGAAAGTGGGACGTTGTGCGTTGCTTTCACTCGTGTGCTGCTTTTCATTTTTTGTTCCATGGTGCGATGTACTTGACTGTGTGTGGAATCTTGCCTTTGCTTCCACCACTGTGAATGCTTTTCGTCGTGTGATTCAGTTGTTGATTTACATTTGAATGGATTCATTTGAAATTGGTGAAGGTCAATTTGGTTGAAGATTTAAGCCAATTTTGTGTGGGATTTGATGGAGAAAGTTAAAATTGATTAAGATGGATTTCCGAATTGTGTCAAAGGAAGCACAGGGTGTTAATGATGAAGGATTACCTCCCCTCCCCCCAACAGCTGGGGGTGGGTGGAAGAGCGAAACGTAATCTGACATGAAGGAATAGATGGTTTGTTAACAGATTCTTCAAGAGATATTGAAGCAAAAAAAGAGTTCGGTCGTGTTCAGATGGTACAACGTGAGACATGTTAAAAAGGATTAACTTGGAAGAAGAGAGATGGTGTCTTTGTCAAGTTGGTTTCAAGAGGAGACGGTGATTGAAAAGTGTTTTTGCCCTTACTATTGCCCTTTGCCCTGGTGCGAAAGTCTACATAGGAGAGCTCCAGTGTGTAGGTTACGGTGCAAGGGAGTAGATCCTTCTGGAGGGGCTTAAAGGTGGTATATCATTGTCATATTGCCACATGAGAAGCCAACCAAAGTTTCCGGTGTGCATGATGAAGCAGCAGCAGTCCAATTGTTGGATAGGGCTTGGGCTTTTGAGAGATCCTGCGTGCTGTCGATTGATGTTACCGACACAATAGTGGGTTCTTCCCATGGAATGTTTGCAGGCTTGATAGACATGCTGGGAGCTCCGATTGGCAGACTATTGTCAATCGGGGTGTCAAAGTGACGGGGGGGTCATGTACTGATTGAAATGCCCGCTTGGAGTGATGCTGCATCCTGGGTGATGCGTGGTTATGGTTTGTGCGAGCTTGATTGATGAAGGGGGCGTGGTTCCCAAACTACCCCATTTGGGTTTGATTTGAGAAGTTTTGAGCTTTAATTGGGCCTGCATAATTTAAAGTCTTGGAGGAGTTGTGCGTTGTCGTGTTGGAGCTGTTGAATTTTTTCGTCCTGGTTTGACGATTTGGTTGGCCTGCTTTTTGGCGAGGTGTAGGCAGTTGTTGATTGTTGTAAACAAAAAATCAGCGTCAGTGAGGGAGTTGGGATAACCTTTAGACGATAAAGGTAGGGCAACTTTGATCCCTCAGTATCAAGTCCATATAGCGAGGGTTGTGTAGAACTGGGGACCGTCAGGGCATGAAAGAGTCAGTTGGGTCGACCAATGTCACTGCAGTCACGGGCAGCACAGCTGACTGTTGCAAACTTGGAATTGCGACATGGCGATGAAGCGGCAACAATTACAGTCGACCGAGACAGATCAACTGGCGAAGATGGCAAATTTGCAGCTTTAAAAAGTTGGACGAAAGGGGCTCAAGCAAAGAATCGCCCAGTTTGTTTACGGTTGACATGGAAGGGGCTAATGTAGTTGAAGTGAAGCAGATGGCTCCGAAGTTGCCAGGTGAGAACTCATTGAAGTGGATGATGCCGTTGACTGCAGAGTAGAGGGCACGAAAGGCAAGCTCGATGGGTGTCCTACGTGGAGTCATTGGAGTGGCGCTAGTTTTTTTTTTGCATTGGTTTTGGCTTCATGGGTGATGGCGGAATGGCCTTAAGTGCAGCAAGCTTGTCACACGAATCCTTTTCAAATTGTTGTTTCTAGCACAGGGCCGAAGCACGTTGCATGCGTTCAATAATTTTCCAATTAGTAAACAAAATGTCCCCAGAAATCGGGCACGGCTTAGTGTAAAAGTAACACAAACAGTAGTGCCTACATACTTTGTGAGGATCCTCCTTAGTTTTTGTGGAAACCCCAGCACAATTGCAATGTCCTCCATCAGGAACAACAGGTGTTCAGTTTTGGTAGGGATCGACGGCTATACCTGATGGCAAACTTCGTTTCCTGCCCCTGGTTTTGGCCATTGTGCACCGCACGAAGAAGCGTGAACAAGTGATGCGGAATGCAGATAAGCGCTCAAAAGGCGCAAAAGGATGAAGGTGGTGCACAAACATGACGGGAGACGAAGCAATGATTCGTGTAGGGACGGCGAGTCCGTGAAAGCTTCGACGAAAGAAGGGCAAAAGATCTTGAGGGCGAGAGCTTGAATCAGACAAGAGATGCTGGGGAGTTCTTCAGGAGTGACGCGTCTTCGACAAGAGCTTCGAAGCGAAAGCAAAGATGGCAGGTAACAGCAGCGGTGTGGTTGGGCCGGAGGCTACAGGAAGAGAGATGGCTGGCTAATGCCTAACGCCATTTATGGAGGGTCTGCACGTGCTGGCGCATGCGCAGATGGGTCCCTGAGCTGGGCGAATCGACACAGTTTTGAATCTCCAGGGTAAGAGCATCAGGAACTGAATGCAGAAATTTACAGGCAAATTTTTCTGCCAGCAAGAAAAAAAATAAAATAAAATGACTGGTTGCCTGGTACTTTAATTTGCAACCTCGCCTGAAAACCAAACAATTTTTTTTCCTTGGCCATAGTTGTGGATTTTTTTCAACTCCATGCTTATTTTCACTAACACACTGAGGGTGGCATTACACGTTTGGCAGCAGTTTAATTATTAATGATAAAAGCACCCAGCCCATTGTGCAGCTTGACTGGATAACATTGCCAGTAGGTGGTTCCTGTGCAGGACGTAGCAAATAGCCCACAGCGATGATGGCAAGACTCTTACAAGGACAGAAGTGATCAGTGTAGGACAGCCTCCGCTCAGTATAAATGCACCATTGTAAAATCACAATCCACATTTTATTTGCACTTATTTTCCCCTATTACAAACTGTATTGGCATCCAAGACTAGGAAATGTCGTCAAATAACTGCAAATATAACTTTAAATAAATGACGCTCAAACTCAAAAAATGTCAATACTCATCAGTATTGCGAATTTTCTATAGGCATTATCCAAAAAATAAATACTTTCAGTACTCCTATCTTCGTCAGGTAGCAAGAAACGTGTGAATGACAGTCCACATAATTGTATGCACTCTTTTAGATGGATCGTTCCCGATTGAATTCGATCATCTAGAACAGTGCATACAATTATGTAGACTGTAGTTCACATGCTTCTTGATGCCTGATGAAAATAGGAGTGAAAATATTTTTTTTTGGATAATGCCCATCGAAAATTCGTAATACTGATGAGTGTTGACATTTTTGAGTTTCAGTGTCATTTGTTTACATTTATATTTCTATAATTGAAAGTAGAATGGTCAAATTCTTTGCCGTAAATATAACTATTGTGTTCATCCGTTGTAGAAATGCAGCCTTCAGGTTTTGCAAAAAACTGACATCTCATTAAGCATGCGTATGAAAAGACCAGTGTTTTGTCGTAATTTTTTTTTAATGCCAAAAAAATATGTCCTGCTAGAACGACAAGCCTCAAACATCATGAAATTGTGTTACATTGATGCTAACATACTCAAGAAACCTACACGCACTCCTTTTTTATTCTCTTTTCCTTCATGTTTTCAAATTCCTCTTTTTTTAACATTTATTCCACCAGAAAATAAGAAATCGGTTTATTCCAGAAGAAAACCTATCCTGGAATCCTCCAAAAAAAAATACCTCTAATATAAAGCTAAAGCCAACACTCAACAGCCCTCTTCTCCCAGAATAACAATTTTTTTGAATTGAAATTCTTACCCTTCAAGCGTGCCCGTCTCAAATCTTTAAACCATGAAATAGTGATCTGCGACCCTAGCACGAAAGTATTATCGTATCTGGAAAAAAAAAATGTATACAAATTTAAGCAAAACTACAAATTTTTTTTAGTTATCATAATTTACAGCTCACGGTTTTAGTTACTGGTGCACAAAAAGACCAAGAAATACTCCAGTGTCGCGATAAACAGCTAGGACAAAGAAACAGAACCGAAAGCGGCAGCTTACCGACTAAGGACATCTTTGGCAACCTCTTTACTCTCAAACCTCAAAGCAACAAAAAGGCGAGATGCGTCTTGCGAAACTTTGAAGAAATCAAATGAACATTTGCCGCCTTCTTTTGTGAAAAAGTCTCTGTGGGGAAAAAAGAAAAATTAAAATTCAGGCCTAGAACAGCTAACAACAAACAGAAAAAAAAACAGCTAGAGTAAAAATACCTCAAATTAGAAACAGATACAGATTTTTAATAAGTACATTTTAAATATCAAAACAGTTATGATGACTTCGAGAGCTTAGTCTTGAATTTATATTATTAATTTTTTTTTAATGAACAATCTCAACAAGAAAATACTTCTCATTGTGCATTTTTTTTAAATGGAAAATATAAACACTTGGCTACAATACTAAACTATGAAAATTAGAACTATTTTAATGGCAAAACTAATTTATCAAAACCTCAATGCTGGAAAGACACCCATTGCTTCGTGTTCTTTGAAACGGAGTCTCACGCTCGCGTACGTAAGCCAAACTTTTTTCTAGAGATTTGGCCCAAAAAAAGACTGTATGCAGACATAACGATAATTTCAATAATTATAGGCCGATTTGTAACGCTCAAATAAGCCTTTTTAAGTTTTTTTTTTTGCCAGCGTTATAGTGCTGCAAACACAAGTCCCTAGCTACAACTGATCCAAAGTTATTTCTAAAAAAAATCATTTAACTTACATTTTTTAAACAAACGTGGCCTCCAAATGGATAAGAAAAATTGCTGCTCTAATACATAGTTCTATCGTTAAGTGCTTGTTTGTTGATTAATTATTATCAAAATTATCACATCTTTACATGTCATGAATTGTGCAGAAAGAAATGTTTGGCTTGCATGAACCGTTTTTGTTTTTTTTCCCCCTGGATTCGGCTTGTCTGCAAGCACGGCGTATATGCAAGATAAAATGGCATGTTATGAGCAGTAATAAAAAGAAGCTATTTAATTTTAGACTTATAGTCGCACTCTTCTATTATACAAATCTGTCACATTTGCCAAAAGGTCGAGTGGCGACCAACATTAGGCACGAAAAGTCACAAGCGTGAACGATCAGAAGGGACAAGAAAAATTAGGCCTCATAACCAAGAAAAACATTTCCGGCAGCGAGTTTCCAGCAGGTTTGATAGATTGAAGCTTTAGGATACCTATCCTTTCAGCACAAAGCACTGCGCAAGTCCTGAGGTACTTTTGTCGAGAAATAATAGTATTCATTGTGGTGATATTGCCATGGAAAGAAACTGTCTAATTTGCAGGCATTTTGTACAAGTCCAAAAAGTTCGTACTTATGACCGAGGCCAATAATGGGAATTCACTCAGTTTGCAGTTGAAGTATAATTCACCAATATGAGGTTCATTCTTGCTACCATTAGCTCTTCTGATGGTGTATTGTTGCGCTTAATCGTCTTGTGTCTTTTCGCACTTATGAGGGCACCCAATTAAGTGAGGATACTCCACAAGATTTTAGATGATTTAATTCCTAATTTCTTAAGAAAGTAGACATAATGAGTCAAATTTTTTATTGTGGTGAGAGTTTGCACCGTAAGATCGGTTGCAGGAAAGCAGAAAAAAAAATTCTGAGTGCAAAACCAAAGACGTTACGAACACTGAGCTTAAGTTCTTCCAATGAAAAGCTACCATACTTTCAAGCTTTTCTAACGTCACAAACCACGCCTTTATGTCATGTGGTTCATAAGTTATGCCAACTCACCTTGACGTGTAGTTTTGAATGCCGTAAATCACTGATTTAGCAATCGCAGGATATTTATGTCATTTTGCAGCTTTTAAAGGGGAAGGAGTTACACGGTTTTTAAAAAGAATTGAAGATATTAAGGAAACAAAACACCATTCAATACTTCCTTGTATTCAAGTTATAATTTACTTCTTAAGTAATGGCGACATCATGGATTTTGCATTATATCGCTGGTGTAAGCGATATAATTCAAACTTTTGGCAGAGCGACGTCTGAGGTGGTGTGGAATAATCACACGTTCTGCAACTTAAAGGGGCGCTCTACCGAAGATGCACATTAAATCGCTTACGCCATTTTTGCAAAATCAGTGCTAGAACTGTCTTATTACCCTATATTCGTTTCTTGAAGCAGCACCGAAAGGGATGAAGGGAGAAGTTCTCATTTCCTGTTTTTTCGAAAGCCAGAACCACCATCACCCAATAATGCTTTAACAGTATGCTTTGTAAGACCTTCCATGTGTTGTATTGTTACAATAATTTCGTTCTTGACTGACGGGACAATTTCTCATTTCAATTTCTCGAAGGGGATATTCAAAATCAAGCAACAGTCCATTTAGGTTTAACAATACACTTTAAAAAGAAGTTTCATGTGAGACATTGTAACTAAAGTTTGGCTGTAGTCTGGCAGGTCAATGTCTTATCTTCCTTGTTGGCTGAAGGACTGACAACAATGCCAAACCTGGAGCTGTGTTAAAGAAGGTATTGTTGGAGGTTTAGAGTGTAGGCCTAATGAGCTTACTGCTGGAATTCAAAGATGGTAATATTTGTAAGAATTCTAAAAGTTTGAAAATCAAGAATTCAGAGTACGTATGCAACCACTGTTGAGCATTGGTGCAGCCATGCAACTATGGTATTTTAACAATGGTCAGGATGAAAGTAGGGCAATAATTAGAAGGTTTAAGTGCAGGGACTTTGCTTAAAGAACAAATGAGAATGAGGAGGGGGCATAAGACAGCTTAGTCCACATTGAAAAATTAAACAGTAAACATAGGCAAAAAAAAACATGGACATGAGCATTTGAAACTAGTGCGCTTCATAAGATTCACCCATCATACAAAATCGAATTATTTTAGTATTTTGCTTTTTGTAGCACTTTTTAAGTTGTTTATGGAAATGACAACTTCGTGTGCTCATTTGTTTTTATTACTGAATGAATAAATCATATCCTGAACATCACTTAGCTACTAATTAAACCAATAGCTTTTTTTTTTTAGTTCGGTATCAGTTCTTGTTGTTGTGACAACAGTTGCAACATTTTTAAATTGTGAAAAGGTTTTATGATGTTCCGGAAAAGTACTACAATTTTTTTTTGGGGGGGGGGGGGGGGGGGGAAAGAGACGATAACATCCATGCACCAGACATGCTACTAGTTTAATATTGATTTGCTGTTGACCCATATTTTCTTCAGTGTGCTACAACAACGCACACAAACGCTTAGGCTTACACATTTAATCAATAAATAGTAGGCATATCTGCCTCACGGGGGAGGCAAGTTACAAAATTGCTGACAGCAACACGTGTTTCCTAGTTTTATTATCGAACGAATAATCCTCTAACAGCACATCACTTAAACATTTTCACAACTTTAAGCATAGCAACTGTTGCCACAACTACAACAACTAAATAAACACTATATCCTACTACTGGAACGCTTCAATTTTTAAGTGCTTTTGCACTACGGTCTAAAATCCTCAATTCGTGCAATATTGCACATTAATTTGTGGCCAAAACTAAAATTTTGAGCAATAAAACTAGGACAATGCACGAAAACAATGGGCCACTCCTCAGCACCCAGTCCAACAATCAAATTTAGTATAAAAATGAAACAATTTCACTCAACGAAATACCTCTAGGGACATTTTACAATATTCACAACTTTTTTTCAATTGCAGCTGCACAAAATACCGGCAACCGGCATTTACAGTGGTTTGAAAGCGACATAACTTCATAAAACTTCATAACTTCATAACTTTTATGAAGTTATACAGCTGCAGCTTTACAAAAGAGGGATATGCGGTTTGGCTAGGTAAGTAACGTTACGTTTTGCAAAATCAACTTATTAGTCGCAGAATTATGCAAAGTAACACATTCGCAAGTAAATTATCATTTACGTGGAACTTTTGGTATTGCGTGAACTGTTACTGTGAGCAATTTTTAAATCAAAGTAAATTTGACGTAATCGCAATCTTCATTACTTCCCCAAATGGACTAGTGTTTTTCCAGTATTTACGAAAAAAAAAGAAAAACCCTCAGGTTTCAGGTTAAGTGTCTATAAAAGAACCTCAATTTTTGTATGGTTTTCTACTCAGTCCTGGAAAAACAAAATTAAACTCGAAAGTAGTCGTTACAGGATTAAATAAAATTTAGAATAGGTAAAAACCTTAACAAATTTTGTTGAACACGATCGTGGAAGTACAAATCCCTTTCACTATCCAGCCCCTGGAGTGGAGGCTCTGTGTAATTGAACACACTGGCCATGCATGGCCAACGCGGTCTTGGGGACGTATGCCGCAGAATTTTGTGTTTCCTGCACTCGAACTGTTGAGATAAAAAAACAAATGACAAACGGAGAGATACATCGTTTACTTTGGCTTTTTAGGAGATTAAAAATATCACTTTCACATTACCAAATGTTTAGTTCAAACACTTAACACGGTGTAAGGGGCACACTGTTTGGTGGCGTTGGCACCATGGTGTCTGTCCAAAATATACACCAGATAACTTGCAAACTTGGATTATCATAGATTAGATTACCGTGGATTACTAAGAATACCTCAGATTACTATTCAGAGGTGAATAAAATTCTTACTACACAAAATTTTCCTACAGATTTTTCAAATTTCCACGGCCTTTCACTCCCTACGTAGGCAAGCCATTTTTTATTTATTTCCACAGTTCTCCGAAATTTCCTACAAACCTCGTTCTAGCGTTCTGGCATATTCTGCACACCTGTTAGGCCTACTACTATGTTAATATTAACAGGTAATAAGACGGCAATCCGAACACGTAATTCGAAGGTAATCCATTGGTAATCCGAGGTAATTAAAAGTAGTCCAAAGTAACCCGAGGTAATCCGAAGTAGGTTAACATGAGGTATTCTCATACTCGTGTTACAGTATTTCGAGAAACTACTAAGAAAACCAAGGATTACCTGAGATCACCACTCATTACTTTCAGTAAACATGTAGTCAACAAAGTTATATGGCACTGGGTTAGCTGGGAGGGTAAGTTTATATGTGTAACTTTAGATTACTAGTATTCAACTTTACTGATTATACCGTATCTTCTATCTGCTGAATGGAATTTCAGATCAACCAAAAGCAAGCATAATTCCACCGATTCTTGTGCTAATAATATTATTACTTTTATATGACCTACGTTTGTTGTAATTATAGCTAATCAGTAGTAAATTTGTGAGAACCAAACAACATACATTTCTTGGTACCGTAATAAAAAATGCGAGCGACTCACTTATAATAGAAGATTAAAGAATAATTGCCCAACTGGTAAATTTAGCCTTTCACTCGTGTACAAGATGTACAATACCGTTCTTGGTTCTATTTCTACAGGATTCTATTGATGCTCCGGTTTAAGAATTCTGTTCAGCGGCGGCAGGGCGTAGTGCCCATCTATACTAAGAAGCCGCCATCTTTGGGGACAAGATTCGCGCTTGATTTTCTGTTACAGATTGGCATGTTTATCGCAATAGATTGGTTTGCACTCGGCGTTGATTTAATTCTTGCATGCTGATTGTAGAAAACACAGTGCATCATTGGGCTGAATTTGGAATCATCGCTGTGAATGCGCTAAACAATTTTGTTAAAAAACCATCACGAACCTAGTATAATCTTGTATAATACGTGCTATTCCAGCTACTATCTCGTATGCTTCAATACACAATCAAACTAATAAACCTTTATAAGATGAACTTGCCAGGCTGCAAAACCAGGTTTAAATTAATTTACAATACCTAAAATCCAAGCTAAAAGCTCGGCCTAAACAACAGTATGTATGCATCAGCGCAGAGCAAGAGGTCTGCGATTACCTCGCATGGCGCAAACATGCATTTTGGCCGGTTTGGGTGGGCTTCACTTGTAATGCATTGATATGGCGGTAGAAACACCGTCAAGGAATACTTCGGTTTACTGGATTACTATAAGGAGTACTTAGGATTACTGGAATACTTTAGATTACCCCGAATTAATGGATACTATAAGGAATACTTTGGATTACTTCCGGATTAGGGGCCTACCACAGATTTTCTCAGTAGAATACCTCAGATTACCTCAGATTACCACTGGATTGAATGGAATACTGCAGATTACCAAACACTTGTACATTGAATTATTAAAGTTGATATCCCGTTGGTTGGCCCTCCAATCTTCCACCTTCTTCAGGCACAAAGCAAGCAACAAGCACCAGAGATACATGGTGGAAAAAAATTCAAAAAAATTCAAAAAAAATTCAAAAAATTCAAACTCTTTTGAGCTGCAGACGGTCGCTCCCTCTTGGTGTTATCCTGGACATGAGTGATAAAAGGTTTCTTAAAGAATTTGGAGAGGCTCTGGGTGAGCTCGGGTGTAACAATTTTGATATTATCTTGGTACGAGGGTTCTTCAATGTTCATGAGAGGTTTATTTGCATGCTGGTAATGTTGACCTACGAGCTCTTGAACGTTTGGCCATTCAACAATTACAGCTTTCACAAACCTCTCTCATGAACATTCAAGAGCCCCAACACCAAGAAATTATTAACCCTTAAGGTGCGGGCGACGAGTACATTCGCCAAAAACACAAGCACAGCTGTGAGTCCTAAAAACAGAGTCCAAAGTATACACGACATGGCTAACAATGGAGAAATGACAACAATACTAGGTTCCCTTAACAAGCCGACTCTAGAGACGGCCGTGGCCGAGTTGGTAGAGGCGTGTGCCTGAAGTTAGAGAGCTCCAGGTTACCCATACTTTTGTGGCGATAGAAAATTAATTCAGCAGTTAAAGGGTTAAAATTAGTTACACCCAAGCTCTCCCAGAGCCTCTCCAAATGCTGGAAAAAAACTTTTATCCCCCCCCCCCCTTTTCCGCAGGACAACGCTAAAAATTTGACCCTTACATGTTCTTAGTGGTTGAACTGGACATTTGGGATGGTCTAAGTGAATTTTTTAATCAATAAAAATAAAATAACATATCTCGCTTTGTATGTCCAACTTTACCATTTTTAAAGCCTGTTATGAACTTGGGCTACGTACTCAAGTTTTCATCATTGCACTTGTGAAATGTTTGTCAAATTTAAAATGGAATGTTGGCTATAAACGCACTACTAAACTTGAGAAATTAGAACTGATATCAATGTTCGGGTTGACATGCTGTAAGAATTTAAAGCCTATGTTTCATAATCCACTGTAAACATTTTTTTCATTCTGGTACATCAAAGGACGTAAAGGTTGTAAGCCAGTTCTGGAACTGTCACCTTAAGTAAAAAATACACTAAAACCACAAAGAGTGAACACACACGAATTTTCGGTGAAGTACAAGTTTAATACAGTTCCGATCACATACCTCAGAAGTCAACAAACGCCCAAAAACTACATTCTTGGAACTCAGAATTCAAATGTTCGTGCTGGTGGGATGTATACCACTGAGCTGTGTATTGCTCTGCTTCAGGAGATGTCACTTCTTGTTCTGCATGGTAGCCACACTGGCAAGCTAGTTGGTCAATGCCTTCTTACATTTGTCTGCCGGGTTCATCGGAGGGACTTTTGGGTCCTGTTAACATCTGATGACTAGAGACTCGAGTGCCCCGAGGTATGGGTCCCGTTTGGAATTGGAGTTGAGCAAGATGGAAGTTTGGTCCCACACACCACCGAGGAATTATGTTGCTCGGTGATGTTGTGCAGTTGCCTTGAGGGTAGTCCCACATGTTCATGAATGAGTCAACTTTCTGCAGATGTAAAGTGCTTCACACATTTGGCACGGAATGCAGTTCACTTTAGGTGCCCCCCCCTCCAAGTATTTGGTTTTAATTTTTTACAAATGTTTTATAAGTTGTATGCAACCGCACGTATAGGTTGAAACAAAAGGGGTTAGATCTTCATCATAACAGTCATAGCCTAGGCATAGCTAGATCTCACATGTGTGGAAAGGATTGCCAAATGTTTATTCCCAGTGAAACGTTTTTTTTTCCAGTACCACAGCTTTACTTTGATTCACAATGGTAAATTTCGTTAGTAGACATTATGCAAATTTGTTCAAAACAAAACGCACATAATACACATTGCTATTGCAAATTTTCGACAAGCACTATTGGACAGGTGGAATTGTTATCAGCAGTGTCGCTTGTCTTTATCAGGCAGCAATTCTTGATTTTTTGGGGAATCGATTTATGTGAATTACTGCCTGATGAAGACAAGACACACACAGGAATCGAAATATTCGGATGCACAGGGGCATCACTCCAGAAGAAACTCTTGGAGTGCAAAATTGCACACCAAAGTTGAATTTGTCATAACTTTTTGAACCACACACGCTAGAGACTAGCGGTTTGCGGCACTTTAAACAGCTTGATATTAGATTTCCTGTTACATCATTCCTTCCACATGTTAAACTCCATTTGTACTACATTTGACTAAACTAGTAGGCCTACGTGTATAGGTTTTTCAGTTGAATAGCGAAGTTAAGTGAGTTTTAAGCAAAGTGCAGGAAAACGGTACTTATTATTGAGATGCTGAATGTTAGAATTTTCAATGGCTATAAAATAGGAGACCACAGTGTTGGTTTACTTTTTTATTTTGCACTCCAAAGACTTTTTTTACACCCCAGTAACAGATTTGGGGTGCAAATTTGCACTTGGTTCAACATTTGGAAATTCGACCCCTGCTACTAACTGCATATTGGTGCAGAAATCCACCGGCCACTAGCCAGTTGGCGATTAAAACATTTGTCCAGTAGCCTTGGTTGGCCGGTGGATTGGAAGGTGATAAATAGGACTGAAACAAACGATGTATTTTCCCTTCATGTTGGTAAATTTTGTAAGGGTTTTTCATCAGCTTTCCGATAGACTTGGACTGCTTTTTCAGAAGAGAAAAAAATGTTACGGAAAGGGATTCTTGATTTTCAAAACCTGTGTTCCTACAAGGCCAGTGAAAATACCGCAATTTATAAGAAACTTTTGCTTGACAAATGCGTGGATCACCGCGTGTAGATTGAATGAATTTTTTTTTTGGCTACTGGGTTCCAGTGGCTAAGAACTTTTTAATTTGGCGACAAACGTTTCTCAGTTAGCGACTAAAAATTATGCTCTACGGGCCAATGGAGAGTTGAGAAAAGTGAATCTGCACCTATTCAGTACTGCTTGTCGAAAATATTGGAAGAGCAACATAATGCTCTTTGTTTTAAAAAATTGTGTCTACTAATTTATATTTTTTAAAGATACCATTAAACCCCATTATAACGATGTCTTCTACAATAAACCTGTTACCACAATGCTATTTTTGAGGCTCTTCTAGCAAAGCATGCAGAAGTAATTGTTTATAAAGATAATTCTAATAGGCTGAAACAATCAATTTTCGAAGACCGAGGATTGTCTTTATAAAGAGGTTTTACTGTATCAAACCTCATGCACTTTTCGACAATGGTAGGCCTACTTTTTATTCCTAAAAATTTTAGAAATGATTTGACGTGACTGATATTTTCTTTTGAAAACAACCTGTATTTTTATTGCCATTATGAGTCAATAAAAATGTCTTATTGATATAGCCTACTATGGATGTAACAGAATAACAGAAAATCCTGCAAGTACCGTAACAATCCATGAACCGAGGGGAATGGGAGGGTATTAAGTATTTACACGATACTAAACTTGATAAACGAAATACTATGTTCAGTTAACTTTGCATTGCAGTTAACAAAAATAATTTATGTCATCACGTAGGGATCGACCGATATAGAAAAATACCGATCCGATACAGATACCGATTTTATAAAAAAAAGTCAACAGGTAAAAAATCAAACCCATTCGTACCTCTGACCATAAAAAAACCCAGTCCACACTGCAGAAAGGCCTAATTGCAAAAAGCCGATAGTATGCATGCATTAAATTCACCGAGACGCTGTCCAGATGCCATACGATGCGAGCGGTGCTATACAGTCCGAAATGATTCTCCCAAGCTAGGCAGAATAGCCAGTGCGCACGGAAGATGGTTGTATCAGCAAAATATCTATAAACCAATACAGATCGGATACCGATAACGATTTTAATATCTGTCTATCCCTATCATCACGAGTCATTAAAACTAAACTTGATAACTGACAGTAGGCTATGACAAATAACAGGTAGACTGCCTAGCACTACAATATGCATTCAACTAGTGTTGCACTTTGCACGGTATTAAGTTTTTGAAGGATGGTACGGTTCTGAAAACAGCGATCTACGGTAACACCATGGTAATTTAGGAAATAATTTTGCGCTAAGAACCGAACAAGGCTCTTTGCATTTAATTCTTTTTACTAATAGCGGGATTTCAATTTCTTCTTGATGGGACACCAAGACATCGAACACAAACACACTGACACTATTGTTACTGAAAAGCTCCCCCCCCCCCCAGCCCCAATGTGGGAATTTCCTCTACGGTAATACAGTTCTGAATGCCGACAGGCTCATTTTACTTGGCTAACTAACGAATTTGGAAGAGACAATAACGCTTACGCCAATTTGAAGTTTTCTTTGAATCGAATTTTCGGCTGGATTTACTTTAGTCTTTCAACTAAGTCTTCCGCCTTCATCAGGCACTGGTTGCTTAGCACACTAACGTAACATCTCAAAGATTCGAAAAACATGTAGTGGGGCCATCTGCCAGTTACGTTGACAGTGGCTCCCTCTCTTCTCCTTCTTTAGGTGGTGGTGGAGGGAGGTAGGCTTTCCACATGTAAGAGAAACCAGAGGTGAGCTCTGGTGTGGTAATATTGGCTATTCCTTTATGTGCGGGTTCTTGGATATTCATGAGTTTCACATGATTGTTTCTGAGAAACTGAATAGCAAGGCATTCGAGGGCTCGTAGGTGTGGCTCGAAGTTTGTGTTTGATTTGAGTATCATTTTGGTTTGTTCCCAGGCGATTTGATGATGGAGGCGGTGATGGTGGGCCGCAATTCCATTTTCTTTGACTTTTTTATTCTCGACGGCCGTCATGTGCTCTTCAACCCGTTTGCTAATCCGTCTCTTGGTTTCCCCTACGTAGATACTGTTGCATTCTGCGCAGGGGACAGCGTAGACAGCTGCTGGCATTTGTGGGAGGTGTATTACTGGTTGAGTCGGTTTTATTGCAGTCTGAAGGGGGACGGAGTCATGCGGTAATACAGTGGTGCTAAGAAAGGAACGATACCGATATCGTCCTTTTTTTTTACTGTCAATACCGTGAGTACTGATTTATCGTGCACCACTACATTGAACTTGAGTTGGAAAAGTAAACATTTAAAGGCAAGTTGACTTTTCCAACTCAACTTTAGAATTTTTTGGGGGTTTAACGAGGATTTGGCAACTCTCTACAATGTCTGCTGCAGCCACTCAAAATTCAACCAATGAAAATCTAGTTGCAGACTTGAATTTGCTCTAGCCTACTTGTACAGAATGGCACTCAAATGGGGATATTTCGGGAGCAGTTGATGAACGGTTTGCAGTAATATGCTAGATTTACAAGCTAAATTCAACAAACCATGCATTGCGCATGGTAAAGTGCGTGTGGTTTCATACTTTGAAATTCGTGAATTAGCACAGAAACGGTAACGCTAAACAAACGCAAATGCTAAACAACGTCACCGTTTCTGTGCTAATTGCGCGTGGTGTTATGTGGCGATTCAAATTTGTGAAATGGTAACTACTTTTGAAGGTCTACTTTTGGTTAAGTGGCAACTGCAACTGGTCTGATAGGGCTGGGTTCAAATTGCCTCTGGAGGTGCCGCAGCAGAAGCAGAGCGATGCGCAGTATAGTGGACAGAAAAAGGACAAACATGGAACTGGCAATAACAGTACAGTAGCAACATAACGTAAAAACGAAGAATAAAACACACTTAAAAAAATCACTAAACTACCACTTCAGCTACTGTAATCAGTCAATTCGCTTAAATTTTTTGATCATTCTCTTTCGGAAGTCTTACAGCACCGGCTGGAGAATATGGTCGTCTACATGATGTCGGTCGGTTCACACAAATTCAAAGTTCGTTCATGCACATGTCTCACCACTGATCTTTACGGGACGATTTACACTTTCGTTTGGCGGTGGATTGGCACAGGTCCAAATGGATTCAAGCTTGGGGGTTAGGCCTGCGAGTACGAGACTGTCAATTTGGTCACGGTCCCCTTCCAAATCCTATGCAACCTGAATAGAAGATGAAGGAGCAACTTTGCCCCCTTCGAACAGCACCCTCAGCAAAGTTGTGTATACAGGGCATACACATGTATGAGCAGCATCGTATCGTAATTTGCACCACAAATTTAAACGTTAGCGATGCAAAATTAAATAATGTACCGCAGTTTAGCGACTCGAACTGTATTTCAGACACGGGTCAGAATAGCCTTATTGTGCATCGAATGCCATAGTCTTGACCAAGCATCCGTGCGTGTAGCAAATTAAAAGTGCAACAAAAATGGCTATTGTTTCAAATAAGGTAAACTTTGTATTGTTTACTAAATAAATTATTCCTTACAAGTTGCTAATTATTTTTTCGTGACTACTACGCAAATTTGCAAGTATTTTGTATCGCATTTCTGCTACGCAATTTTTTTGAGACAATTCGAGCCCTGGTACAATACCACTTTCACACTGGCCCCATACCTTGCGACTGAGCCCCACGTGAGCGCGCTCTCTTCCCACCCAGTAGTCAAGACATGCTGTGAGGCAGCTGTGTTGCGAGTGCCAGAAAAGGCAGGCAGATGAGCCTAGACACAACAAGACAACCGACCCCAGAAGTGTCTAGTAGAATGCCAAGACGTCAGCAATAAACCGAGAGACTTAACCCAAGGCAAGCAGTGTGCGAGTCAGCGTGGCTGAAGCAAATCTGGGCAAGAGGCAATCGGCATGAGCACAGAGCACAAGATTGACTGGGGGGAACACAAAGACACTGGTGTGCTCGAATAATACTAGAGAATCACCTTCGGTGCCTAGAACCAATTACAATTACAGCATTATTCGCCACACAAGGTCACCCATGAATCTTCAAGGTCCAGCCAATGTGAATTGCACTTCGTAAGTCGTGAGCTCGACGCTTTGTTGCTGAGGGAGTGGAAAATCGACGACAATGTGGGATATCGGCCCAGTAAATACAGAAGGCCACACTCGCGTGTATCTTCGAACTTGAAAGCAGACAATGTAAACAAAAAAACAAGAGCCAGAGTAAAAAAAAAAAAAAACCACCCTTGTTGTGCCTGATGAAGCTAATAGCGCAGTTGTCGAAATTAGATATCCTACGTGAGCATCTCCAGTTTTGAAATTTTGAATCCATTTTATTTTGACACAGAGTCCCGCAAACAGCGCGTTTGGTGTTTGGGCCCAGACTTTCATCCCCAGACCAAACCACGATTTCACAAAGAGAAAACCCAACGCCATTCTTTCCATACTGGACCCACACATCGATGACAGGTTCCGAACTTTGGTTAATTTTTCTCTCATTAAATATTTACGGCACAATCGTCGTTTCTTCCTCATACTTTTTTATCTTGGTGTTGTAAATCATCGCTCCTGGAATCAAAACATTTCCCTACATGTCGAGGCTCGGACCCCAGCCCGGCTCAGAGCAGGCCCGGACTTTTACCCCAGTGCAGAATGGGCTTAAAATTCCTTGCAATAACTGTGAAGCAATCTATATTGGACAAATTAATAGACGACCCTAGGAATAGATCAGAGAACACACGGGGGGTAACCCAACGGGGAGGAGAAACTATCGCATCATAAAACCTATCAGAAATGGTCTGAAGTTCTCACAAAAAGACTTAAAACGCTAGTAACAGCCACACTGAAGTGGCAATCATGTTTCGGGAACCAGGCGTAGCAAGCAAACTCTATTTTCGACCACAACATAGAACTTTTTCTTTCTTTAGCAGTATGCAACGCCGACTGAGGTGGCGCTTCGCGCGCAACATCATCGAGATTTCTGTAAACTTGAACAAGCAATCGCGAAACACAGAAATACAATGTCTGGGTTCCGCATTTCATGCTTACTTGCATCACACATACTCTTTACGATTACATTAGTCTCGATGTAGGGCCTATATAAAAGCCTCCCTCAGTTGGTGACTTAAGCAATGGCAGCATAATTTGAAACATTAATCGGAGCCAGTTCCACACACGACCACCAGTAAATGTTCGTATCAGTCAACATTTTTCAGTCATGGAAAAAAAAAATTTTTGTAAAGGCTGTGACCTCGGAGTGTGGAGATCTGCGAAACAATAACAATACCACCAACGATTGAATTGTGTTTGTTCTACGTTGGTGGCATTGTGTTATTGTTTTGGAGATGTCTTTAAAATACCACTGTTATCAACCGTTACCGGTGTTTTCAAGAGTGTGGGGAGGTCCCTTTAACAAAGATCAGTAACTTTCCTCACAAATGACTGCTTTTGTGTGCCAAAGAACAACACTTGGTTGGTGGCAAGAAGGGTCGTCTGTGGACTGGACCTGGTTGGATTGGAACAACTTGGGCTAAATTCTAGCTTACACCTACGCAGTTTAGTTGTTTATTCAAGGACTAACCAGTCTTCTTAGTAGGCTACGAGCAGCAAAATACTTAGTCCAAGGTCTATTTCCGTCAGATAACACTAATTATACAAACAAATGTTACTAAACACAATGGTAACAATAAGAACACTGAAAATATTAATCCATTTGAATCGCACCGTCGCATCACGCTTCGGGTTTTCCTAAGACTAAAAACACAAAAGTTTTAAATTCGTCATTTAACAAAATCGCAATCTAAAATTCATCAAAACGACAAAAATACATCATCAGCAATCGCCAAACAGTTTTTAATTACTACAAGGGAATTTTATCCATTATTTCGGCTTCACGCCCTCAATTTTAGTAAACAAAAACAAACGCCTCCCCAGA
>JAHWFP010095866.1:0-30003 GCA_023313725.1 Lithobius niger
CGAGTGGTACTCCATTCTGAACTGTAGCTGAGCTATTGGACCTGCAGTAAAGACTGGTTGGAACTTGTTGAAAGGCAGTCGTTTCGAGCGTTGCCAGTGCTACACTAAAGTGGGTGTTTGACGAGACATTCATGAACTACCTGGCTGACGAGGTGGCTAGGTGTCGAACATTGGGACGTTCGTGTTTTCCAACGAGTTCCGTAGTGTAGTGATCCACCTGAGGCCCGTCTTTCCTTTTGGTCTCGAAGGTTAGGCGATCGATGACTGTGGATCATGAGGGTGTGGTGGCGGGGCAGAGACCACTACTTACAAGCCTGAGGATGACCCTTACTGGATGATGACTTGGATGATGACTTGGCATGTGGCTAAGTCCAAAAAATGGGACTTTGTACTGAGGGGATGGACTGGGTCTCGACCATCCCTGAATCAAAAGAGACCCGCGTACTAGCAAAGCTCCGCAATGGTGGAGTTTGGCTTTTTTTTAACCCTTATGGTGACGCTTAACGAGCCAATACCCAGAGAATTTGGCTAAGTCCCAGCAATGAGGCAGGGTTTGGCTTTTTTTACCCTTAGAATGGTGATGCTTAACATCGCAATACCCAGAGAATTTGGCTAAGTCCAAGTCTTGCCAGACCCTGCAATGAGGCAGGGTTTGGCTTTTTTTCTGACTTTTTTTTCAGTACCCCATATGATGACGGTTAACATTACAATACCCATAGAATTTGGCCAAGTCCTACCCAAAGAAAACCCCACACCCTGCCGTCACCTGAGACCTGGCATTAGTCGCAGTTTCAGACTCGGATTGAGTACCTGAAGCCACGACGAATACCGGGTCCAGCGACAGTGAGGTTTGGGGCTTTTAGACTTTTCCTGAAAAGTCAAAGTCACAGTTAGGCAAAGGGAAAACATAATTCTGAACAAAGGCTACAAGGTTTATTCGGCGTTGGATGTATAAAGCTATACAAGTTCAAAGAAAATTCAGCCTAAAAATCGAGATGCAGGCGCTCTTAATGCAGCTGCCAACAAGTTCGTCCAACGTGCCTTCTTCTCGAGCTTTCATCCGTGCACACGTTCGTGCGACAAGTGGCGCACCACCAGATGGTCTCGTGCCGTTCCTGTCTGTACTTCCTGCACACCTGGCATCTGCGGCTCCTCGTACTCTTTTCGTGACGATGACTGGTACCCAAAACGGCTGGAAGTCCTATGGTGTGTGTCTTGCGTACTCGATTGATGAGTTGGTTGGCCAGCGATCTTCGGTAAGTCAGCTGGGAGCGTTTGCCAGCCCTATCGATGCCGCAGACCATGACTATGTTGAGCCTAGCATTGACAAGAATCTGGTTGAGCTTTTGGAAGAAAAGGTAGCGGTGCCATCTGATGGACCTCCTGCCGACGTAGAACGAGGAGATGAGGTGATTGGCCATGTCCACGCCATTCATGCACTCCGTGTAAGTCGTGGCTGCCGGTGGGCAAGTGACTAGGTGTTTCTGGCCCCCGATGAGTCTTCTGACGGTACATTTTCCGACCAAGGGATCCACGTGGGTGCTTAGTAGAGGGACGGCCTTGGTGTCACACCAGATGCTCAGCAGTAGCCGGCCGCTCTGACGCGGGATACTGTCGGCACGTTCGTGATCCTTCATGAATTTGCACAACTCCTCCGTGAACTCGTATGGCATTCCGGCAGCATTGGCGCGTAGGCTCCCGCATCCAAAGGTTCCTAGCTTGGCGTAGAGGACCTGAAACAGCAGTGCCAAAGTGAAGTGGTTGACGCAGACGATGGTGTAACCCTGGTTGAGGTAGTGGCGCACAGTGTAGATCGTTGTGTGAGCTATCTTGTTGTTCTCGAGTTCCTTGGCGGGGTCTTGGGCGGGGTCAATGGCCATGTGGCGCTTTTTTCAAATGTGTGCCTCGTCGTTGAGGATGTAACCGTCGAACGGGTCGCAGAGAGTGAATTGTTCAAAGCCGACCTTGATGGGCTTCTTGGGCTGGAATACCTTGATCTTGGATCTTCCAGTGTATGCAGTCATTGACTCGTCTATGCAGAGAACTGAACCGTGGTTCCTGCACTTGTGGAATGCCTGGTTGATAGCCTCCATCATCGGTCGCACCTTCATTATTGCGTCCATGTCCTCCTTGGCCTTCTGCTCTTCATGGCTTGCCTGGTCGTGGGCGATGCAGTCTGGGGATCGGTATCAGTGAAAGATGGTTCTTCGGACAGCCGAAAGTTGTTCCAAATTTGATTGAACCTTGTTCTGGTCATGGTCGATCTGATGGAGTGGTTTCCCGGGTCTGGGGACGTGGACCAATACTGCGCCATCTCCGGCATGTCGTTGTAACCCATGATTATCAGTATTCCGATGAAAGCCAGCAACTCGTCTTTCGTCAATGGTACCCAAGCGGAAGTGGGATGTGGTTTCTTCCGTTTCGGCGATGTTTGGCAGGCTTGCGTGGTTGTCATTACTGCTGGGCTTTAACTGGAGTTGGAGTTGGCCTCTGCTTGTTCCCTTGGCTGAGGGACTTGCGACGATACGACCATTGAAGGTGTCTCCTTGGCAGCTGGCTCTTGGCTAGAGTTAGACCTTGCTTCTTCCCTTTGGATTTGTACTGGCTGGATCGGCGACGTTGACGACGAGGACTCTGACTGGCTCCTGAGTGTCTTGTCCAGCTCTGCACACATATGCTCTAGCACCAACCGTCCTGTGCTCAGATCTTCTGGGGGTTCTGTACTCGGGTCTTCTGGGGGTTGTACTGGTGGAGCGCTTGGCTGAGACTGTTGTTGGCTGAAACTGTGATTGACGTATTGGGTTATCCTGGCGTGGCGCATCTCCTGGAGGTAGCCACTTCGAGGAGGCAATAATCGTGTCCTTTTTTGCTCGGGTGGCTCGGGGAACATATTTCTTCTGTAGATCTTGTCGTACAGTACGACTCGACAACGTTGTTTCATGGCTTCTAGTTTACTCGGTTCCAGTGACGGTGGCGGTGATTGTGGGGGTGGTGGCTCGACTACGTTGGCTGTCGTTGTGGTGGCTCTTTCTTCCTCCTCATCTGACGAAACGATGCAGATTACCTCCTCGTATTCCTTATTTATGAATCTACCTGAAAGACCCCGAGGGAAGGGAACGATTCCTCTTTTAGTTCGTCTCATAAATGGCCGCGCCTGCGATGTTGCGACTTTGGCTTTTGGCTTGGTATTTTGGCTGGACGACGAGACCGCCTCTGCTGGTGTGGGACGTAGTAGGACCAACCAACCGGGCTCATATGTGGGCAACGTCGCTTCTGGTGATTGCCTTGGCATGGGAGTAGAGGTTTCTGTTAAGGTTGGAGGTCGTGGTGGCTTTCTGGCCTTAGCGGTCGAGCTGGACTGTCTGGCCTTGCTGCTTCCTCCTCACTGCTGGACGTCGTAAGGCAGGCGTCGGCATCGTCCTCTGACTCGGTTTCTTTTAGTTCGTCATCTAACTCATCCTCATCTGATTCTTGGCTGCTGCCTATATAGTAGTCCTCATTTTCCGCGCAGTAATATGGGTAGTCTGATTCGTCCTCCTCCTCCTCGGCGACATTTGTTTCTGGCATTGGCGGCTGTGCTTGGCTTGACCCGGCTTCTTCCATGTGGACGTCTGGTTGTTGTATTCCCAGCTGTGGTTCAGTCGGAATTCCAGTGAGTGGCAAAAACCGGCAGTAAGTGATGTGGGGTGGTGATGGACGTAGTGGCGGAACCAATGAATCGACTGGTGTGTTGGCCACGGCCGATGGTTCCCCGTGAGTCGAAGTCCCTGCATTGCCTTTTGGTCCTGGTGTGTTGGCTGACGTGACGTTCCGTGTGCTGCGTTTGGCATTGCTGGCCCTGTCGTCCATGAATTGGTTGGTCCTCCTTATGATGAAATCTG
Source organism: Lithobius niger (assembly GCA_023313725.1). NCBI lineage: Eukaryota > Metazoa > Arthropoda > Chilopoda > Lithobiomorpha > Lithobiidae > Lithobius > Lithobius niger. The sequence goes on from JAHWFP010095866.1 coordinate 3,882, forward strand.
CCCGAATATTTCCATGAAAAAATCCAACTCCTTGCTCTTATTGTTGCATCTGCCAATGTAGCCTATTGGAGGTCCGGAGAAACCTTTCTTGTCCTGGTACTCGCTCAGCTCTTCCGTCCAAACCCGATGAAGTTGCCTCTGAGTCTTGCCAGCCCTAGACTTCTCTACTACAACGTAGCTGGGAAAGTCGCCCAACGGTGCCTCTGCACCCATCATCCTGTCTGCCCGCTTCTGGTCGAAGAAATGATTCGCATGCGTCGGGTAGGTCCTTATATACGGCTACGCGTGACCACTGCACATCCCTTCTGCTCAAATGTATGCAAGACCGAGAAGTAGTTGCCACATGACGCAGCGTTGTGCAATATTGTGCAACACCCACGGAACCCGGATCTGGGTGCGGGATAGCAGGATGTGATTGCACCACGCGGAAACAGCAACCGGTCGTGAAGGGTAATGGGTGTCAGATTGCCAGACACTGCAAGTGATCATCAATTGTGTGACTTTCGATAAAGCCGCGTGCCGTTGTTGCGAACATGGTGTTTGGCATCGGAAATTAGAGGGCACGGCGGACAAGCCCACGCCTTGCTGCCCGACATGCGGGTTCGAGACCAAAAAAAACAAAAAAGACAGGACACAATATGAGAAAGGAGTGGCAGAGTGGTTGTGGGATGGAGAATGTAATTTCCGAGGGAAAAGCTGATCAATGGACATGTTACATGGATCCCAGTTTGCTGGACGTTCCCTAGACAGTGTTGCCGAAAAGGTTAAGTTTTAAAGGAAGTGTGTCTTTAGTAAAAGTACCTCTAAATTTAGGAATTTTTATTACTCTAGCCAATCGGTTTAAATCATGGTTTGTTAAAGGTTTATCAAAGTCAATTAAACCCTGAGTGGGCATAAGTAAAGACCTTTGCCACGGGGAAATTTTTTTTGATGTGTTTTTTGTTATTTTTTTTTCTTCGAGCTGGAACCTTCTACTTTTTGTATGTTGTCGCACAAGTTCAGCTAGAATTTCTGAATCGTTTTGTGCTTTTTTTACGGCAGATACCATTCTCGCTGTCCCTCCCGCCAACCCACCAATTCCGGAAAAAAATAGCCCTAACAACGCCAACGTAAAAAGCCACGTTTCTTTTTTTGCGGTCTTGTTTTGAGCGCCATATTGTTTTTATTAATAAATAACTTCGACTTTGCTTCTGTCCAACTTTAGATTCATTTTCCTGTCGCCAATGAGCAGAGCTTGACACACAGTGTTAGCTTGCACCACTGAATAAAGAAATAAATCACAAGGTAGGGGATAAATGAAGCAAGCAGTCTGCATTAAAGACTGGCCTTGTGAGGACTGGTCTTTAATGCAGACTGCTTGCTTCATTTATGGCACCACTGCTCTAAACTTCAGTTTGACTTGTACATCCACGATTCTGGATTGAAGCCTCTCGGACTGTTTGGAACAATCCAACACAATGAGTGGATATGATTTCTTGAAATGAAGTAAGTCGAATCTCAAATTGTTGGTATCATAACACAGCTGCCTAAATTGCTCAGCCATTCTGTACAAGTCGACGTACTCTCCAGTGGCAAAATGATTATTCAGATCGAGAAACGGATACCTTTCAGAATTGAGAGTCACGTGAGCGTCTTGCAAACTAGTGGTAAAACACAGCCGGATTTCTCCCTAAACATCTTGTCTGTTTGTTTGAAAAGCTAGAACTATCCACCTAGGTTTTTCAACAGCTGAAGTAGTCAACACACGTCAGGTCAAGCTCGTATTTTGAGGGAGCTCGTAGCTATCATAATGCCAGTGTCTAAATACTAAATCTACCATAGTTCCGCTGTCTATGAGATTGTAGAGTTTAAGTTTTTGCTCGTCCGATGTGGTAACGTGGGGGATAAGCCAAGAAATACTACTGAGAACAACTTTATCATTGGCCGTGGTTGCACTTTGAAGATGGCATTTGTATCGCTGGTCCTCATGCAAGTGAGCATGTGTTTACTTCCATAAATTAGCTTGTCGTAGTTTTCGAAAAACCCCATGATGTGTTTCAAGGGAATGGCGAATGTAAAACTTCCTTTGGGAGTTGTTTCAATGATGATGGACATGTACCGCTGTTTGAAACCCAAGTTGTCGGTTAGGTCAGCAGCGACAGAAGCTGCACTCCAATGCCCTGCACTGACTGAGCAATCCCAGCTGTTCCGGCGATCTATAAGAGAGCAGCCCTTTCATAAGGGTACCGAACCCCGGAAACTGTAACTCGTCCACTTGTTTATCACCTAGATGGTAATTATAAAAAACAGGAACATGGGAGCATTATTATTCATAGGCCGAGTCATCGTGCTTCAGCAACCTGCCTTTAATCAAGAGGTAACTGCTGGCAACGTGCAGAAATAAATCTTGGTTTTCCATGTGTATTCGGATTTCAGAATTTACGTTGTTGAGATTCATACCGACGATGGGATTATATTCGTGATAGGTGTAAGATTCAATCGACGATTTATACAATAAAGGTTCGTTGATTTTTAAATAGTAGTCTTTAACGTTCATTTTCTAGCCGTTGTTATAAATTTGATGATAGCTTTGTTTCTAGGCGTTAAACTGTTTGCGTTTTTTTTATTATCAAAATTTTTATTATTAATGTTACGAAAGAATCCTTTTCCTTTTTTCCCCCAAACACGAGCATCTTGTCCTTTTTTAATTTTTAGATTTTAAATGAAGTCGCACCGTGAGGGTCTTGCCATTCAGTTCAACGGCTCGTTGGTCTGAGACGTAAGCCACACTCTTATACTCCTGATTAAGTTCATAGTAATGGGTAAATAGATTAAATTATGCAGAGACTCGGTGATTTTGAAACCCGGAGGTGAATTTGCATAAAACGGATATAAAGTTGGTTGAGTGTTCCCATTTACGTAAGAATTTCCAATGATGTCAACATGCACAAAAATCGTGTTTATATTTATTATTTCGATGGTGTTTTGACTTTCTCGACTCCTCAAGTAGGTTCCTAAATGAAACCCCAAAACTCGAGCCAAGCTCTTTTCAACTGTAAAGGCTATTCCGTATTTTGAATCGTTATTTGTCAAGTTCGTTCTTAAAGTGTTTACGTTAGGAAGAATCGAAATGGCTTCCCTGTCATGACCATTTTGATATATCGAGTTTTTGAGAAATTTATTCAAATCTTCAATTTCGTAAGTCCCTGGGGTGACTATCACTTTCTGCCAAGTTAGACCAACATCTGCGGTGTATTTAATTTCGTTATTTTTTGAATCAATGTTCTATATGCTGTTATATTTAGAATAAATCTCAAGTCAGTGTATATTGCAACGCCGATCTTTACAGCTTCCCTTATTTCCTCCTATACCTTAGGATAGGGCCTTATTGAGCCTTCTTACCTTGATGCTATGGCTCCATATTGTATACTATTGATAATGTATTCCAGTGATGTTATGTACTTTGATGTATGGTCCAGTCCCTAGAGATCAGAGATCAGGGAAGCTCTGGCATAATCTGTCACTAGGGGTGGCTGCTAGCGGAGGAGGCTCATGGGATAGCAGGATATGATACAGGAAACGCCTTACACCACCTGTGGTGGCTTCTGTCTCTAGCTCTCGGTATAAAAGGCCATGCAGGTCCCTTGAGCGGCGCTCTGGGAGCTGGTCCCCTAACCAGCACATCTCCTCCTGAAGTATGCCACTCTGCTACAGCCCACTCTAGAGCATCCTGAACCCCTGAACAACATCTCTAAAGGACAGACCGCGTGGCCCTGGAAATAAACCCTGATCTGACCATCCTTCTGGCTTACTTCCTTGAACTGGGCTTTAGTGGAGTTGCATAAGTGGTGCATCGGCCTTCTATCTTCAACACCACTTAGTTGCATAAGTGGTGCATCGGCCTTCCTTCTTCAACACCACTTAGTTGCATAAGTGGTGCATCGGCCTTCCATCTTCAACACCACTTAGTTACATAAATGGTGCATCAGCCTCTCTTCGAATTTACCATCTGATTTAAAGCTGATTTTATCAATTTTATTGAGATAGCAGGACTTTATTTATAAGAAGAGATTGGGTAATTTTGCTATTCATGGTGACTTGCCCAGGCTTGCCCAAACTTGCCTAGACTTGCTTGAACTTGCAAAGATTCCAAAGTTGGGAGCTTTTACTTTGCTTACTTCAACAGCAGCAGTTTATCAAAATCAAACTGTGAGTATTGAACTTTAAAAGTACTTTTAACCTTTTAAGAAGATTTAACAAGAGCCCACAGGTGGAGCATTTATTTATTTTGAGTGTTCCTTCTTTCAACTGGGACCTCAACTTCGAAGGAGTTAGCAAGAAACAACTTGAGTAGTTGTGAAGAGACTTTGGTGAGAAGCAATAACTTTTTTTTTTATTGCAAGTGGGCAATGATGTGAATCAGTCAGTGCCTTTCATTTGTTTGGAGAAGAATTCTGTGTGCCTACTTAGAATAGTGTGCTTCAAGAAGTTTTTAGTTTACCAGTTGTGACCTTGCCCTTATAACCTGTGGTCTGCGTAGGCTAGTGTGCTAAAGCTTTAATGGTGCCTTGCCTTAGCCTGTAGGCCTCAACCATAATGCTCAACTACTATTATGTTAAGGTGGACCATATCTAAGCCAAATTTAATAGCAGGCTGCTGAAATTTGGATGGGGACTCGAATAATTTGTAAAAGGGCTTGGATAGATCAAGTAGTAGGAAGGACAGCTCCATTACCGTCAACTGGGATTGTACAGATTCCATTAGGTTGCTCCTATAAGATTGGCAGCTCAGTTTCCTTCAGCTAGCCCTGGCCTGCAGCGTTTGGGTTCAATTACGAGCTCAGTAAGCCTAAATGTGACTGTGTCAAGCCCTATGATAATTTTACCAGATCTGGAAATTTATTTCCTCTTGTGTCAAGTACTAATGTTACTGGAAGTTACTACATTTTGCCAGATATTTAATCAAATGAGAGTTTGCCTTTTCCTGCTAGTAGTTCGATATCAATTGTGACTTCAGCTAATTACAACGGCAGCAGTTAGCTCTGGTTCCTTAACATGGACTGACCCATCTGGACAAATCCAGACATGTTTAATGTTGCCAAAGGATCCTGTGTTCCAAATGCTTGATAGAACGTCGAGACTGTCTTCAGTAGCAGCTTGTTCTGCATTTTTGCCGGGACCTAGCCAACGCAATACCTAGTCAACGCAATACCTACTTTTGTGCCAAATTGTTTTGTTCAACCCGTTTCAGCTAGTAATTCTACTGACAGTGCCATTCTAGATTTCTCTGCTAAACTGGATCAGCAGTTAATTTTTTTATGGGGAGGTACAAATCCAGTGTGTACAGCTGGTGCTGTGCCTAGGCCACCATTGACTTCTACAACTAATGTTTTCAGTTTACCTGTAATGTCACCAAACAGTAATCTAACTGGTAGTGGTTTAAATGTTGTTACTTGTCCATCGCAGAATAATTTTCAAAGAGGTGTAGAAATGTCTGTACCCTTGTTTAAAAAGGAAGCTTTGAAAATTGGACAATTTAACAAGTTGAAATGACGAAATTTTCCCTTCTGCTTTTATTATGAAGTTGGGTAGAATTTTAAAGGTTAAGATGGGTGACGAGAAAATTTCTTTTTTCACTACACTGTTCCATCATGGCTAGCAAAAGATTGATACCTTGTTTTCGGCTAAGTTGAAGTACATGATAATCGAATTGCGGAAGTTAAAACGATGAGATTGCAAGAAAACGAGAGTTTTATTAAATATTTTATTTTATGCACAGATGTCTTACAAGCACAGACGCTGTAGTTAGTAATTTTACTCAAATTTAAGTTATTTTGGAAACGCTAAATTTAACATTTCATACCTATGATGTCTAGAAATTCACTACTTAAAACAGATTTCAGAATTCGAGGGTTCTCTTGAAAAATTTGAACCAAAGAAGTCAGACAAATCTAATTCAGTCTGAAGTTTCAAATAATGGTAACACTAGAAGTGGTGAAAATCATGAAAATAGGGAAAATGTTGTGTGTAGCACAAGTTTCTTGTTGGAAATTGATGCGAATTCACTTTCGATGTTACAGTACGGTTGGGTGGATTAAAAGTATAGTCCTAAAGGCCAATCGCCAATAAAGTCAGGGTGCAATTAAGAAAAAACGATAGTACCGTAGTAATGATTCAATTGGTAGAGGTAATCGCGGTAATGGGCGCACTTTTCTTGACAACCATGATCGCGATAATAACAGCGATGCCGTAGAATGTATCAAGTAATTTAGTGCACAAAATGTAAAATTCGTCGCACGAAACATAAAACTAAAGGAAAAGACTAATTTGATGGCTTTTTTGTTTTGTGGAACTGTGACGTCATATGTGGCAGTTTAATCTCTATAGAGTTGAGGGAGCCACAAGTGAGGTTATCCAGATTGACGTAGAAGTTATGGAAACATTTTGTTCCGCTGTCATTGCGCCTCGCAATTTTGGATGAAATAAGCTTGCCTTAATAGTTAGTTGGTTACGCAAATTCAGTGGACGCTTAAGATCCGTTTCGTCCCTAAATGTTATGAATGAAGAAAAACCGAACTTTGTCAATGACCCTATTCTGTTATAATTGTAACTGATTTTGATGGAGGTCAATCCAGTAAAACAAGTATGAATGCACCAATTCTTAGATTGTAATGAATCGTAAATAAAAATCAAGCGCGATTAAGAATAACGTTTCATGGCTTTAAAAATGAAAAGATTATTCGTGTAGGTCTTCAGAAAAGTCTGACGCCTTTCTTACTAAAAAAGGAATTTTTGACTAGTGGATAACACCTTTGCTGGTCCTTTTTAAACATTTAATAAACTATAACACCCAGGTTTGTTCACCACTTTTTTTTTTGACTTGTTAATAAAATAAACCCACGTTAATTACAAATTACGTGAATTCATTGCAGACCGCAAAAGGACAGAAACCATGAGGGTTAACAAATAAATAAACGCATGGAATCCGGTCATTTTGGTGACCCACTGATTTGTAGATTGACATCCGGGTTTTCGTCCAACCACTAATTTATAGACTCCCCTTCTTAGACTACCCTTCAAGCATCCCTGACTTGACTTTACGCAAATAAGCGATTATTTAAAAGATCCGGACGCCAGCTCCAAGCGGCTGATTAACATCGCGCTGCTTAGGCGGATAAGAACAAAACTGATTACGATAATGTTGAGCGAAAGTTTACGTTAAGATTCGCACAAAGCAATAAATCAAAATTGTTTTTTATTTATTAAAAGAACCATTTATTTCGTTAATGATTATGAAGTCGTTGGAAATAATAAATTCTTAACGGTAATTATTGTTATTTTTCGGATTTCTTTTCTTTCGACAGACACTAACTAAAATCTAAGGAAACGAATTCATATGCAAACTCTTGGTCAAGACGCAAATATGAAACGGCTGAAAAACAAATTTCAGACATCGCGGCATTTTCAGCTATTCGCTAATTGAAAATTACTTACCGATGTTGTATACATGATAACATTAGAAAGATTTGATTCGAGGTGTGGCATAATTATATCTTGAATTCAGGAACTAACCAAATTTTTTAACGAAACGAAGTAAACGTTAACACGCTTAACAAGTCTAAGTTAATGAACAGGAAACATAAATTTTAATGTCATTGGTTTAGTTAGGAACCTGTTGGTAGTTTCTGTAAAACTATTTCCTTAACTACCATGCTATGGTTAACCTATGGGAAAAGGTCATAATTTTTTGTTTTGGGGGGGGGGCCCGGGTACTAACCTAACAGTAAAACCTACCCTAGCGGGAGAACCACACGTCAGTAAAATTTTCAAGGCGTTTATTATGCAGCTTTGAATAAATTTTATCTGTCAGAGTTACAACTTGAACAAATTAAGCAAATCTATCGATATATATACCAGTCGATTTATTAGACTTGGCGAAATAATTCGGCACTACCGTTATCTTATTCTGATCAATTTCTTCGATAGAAAATTCCAAAGTATTCGGGAAATCCAGGAAGCTGGCATGAATGTCAATAGGAAAATCTTCATGAATGGCATCGAAATTTGAACCATCTGAGGAAGAAGCGAAATTGTTAAAATTGCCTGTTAAATGATAAATTTGATTCCTAGTATGAACAATTCTTTTTTTTTTTGGAACTTACGTGTGAATTCAACTTGAAAATGTCGCCAAGCAAATTTTCTTTGAAATTGTGGTCTTCAAAGTTCTTTTTTTTTTTACTGCTGAATTATTTGACTGGTTGCACGGAAATCTCAGCTTAGAATAAATTGGAATTTTCTTGGAATGAATTTTCCGGAAATACGCACGAGTCTCGTGGTTTTCCCCTAGGTAACGGATAAACGACCCTATGGGGGTGCGCTAAATTGCTCATTGCAAGCAATAGTTTGGCAACCTTATTGTCGACAAGCTTATATAAATTTACCAATGAAAACAGCTATGCTGCAGTGGTGGGAGGATGCATGGTTTGAGGACTGCAGAGGCAGGCACTTGTTCAATCTACATCCGTCAGTGTCAGTCCCGAAAGAGCTCGACAGGCTCCCAAAGTCAGGGTCAACTTTGCTTTCTAAATTGAGGCTTGGACAAGCAAACCTGAATGGCTTTGAGTCGAAGTTGGACGACCGGATGAACCCCTTATGTATGTGTGGGTTGGGGGCGGAAACAGTGGAGCATTTTCTGATGGAGTGCGTATTGTACAGCCAGCAGCGACTTTCACTTTTCCGTGCTTCGACACTCCTAGAAGTTCTTGGTGTTTCGCCGCATGCAGGGCAGTTTAACAGCAATAATTTACGCTCAGTGGTGAAGTTCTGCTCAATGTCTGGAAGGTTTTTGTAAATAGTTTTGTAACCATGGACATATTTGTTATTAGGTTATTGTAGCTAGATATTTATTGTGTACAATTGTTTTGTTGCTGGGGGCTGGTGACCCAATGGGTTAAGCTCTGTAAATAAAACAACAATAAATTTACCATTCCCCAGCAGCGTGAGTTACTGATTGTAATTCACGACCCATCGTGCTGTTGGTGTTAACTTTCTAAAACAATACTTGAAATGAACAATTAAAGCTTTTAATAGTTGAACTAAGCTAATTGTTAATGCGTGTTTGTCGTAGTTGACTCGCGTGGTTACCGATATTTGAGAAACGATTGTTGGTTTTCATTTGTTTTGTTTAATGAGTGACTAATAATCGATAGTTACAGTTTATAGTGAATTCTCATGGACTTGATTGTCTTTTTTTTTTGACTTGGTATTGCACTGATTGATTGTGGTTATACAGTAATTATATGTTAAAAATCGTTTTTGCGTTTGCATAACTTACGGGAAAATGTTCAAGCAATTAAGTTTGCGTAGCGGGATTTTACAGGAATAATGTCTGAATTTTGACGCTCAAAGATTTCCCAGACCTTACAAAAACATTGCTAATACTAGTATGTAATGTCACCCTGCTGGAACAGTAAAACGATTGAGTTATTAGCAGATAAAAAGCTTAAACGTCCCCATAGCATCCTTCGTTTTAAATGTTGGTAGTGCGCGCTGTCTTGGTATTATTTTTGAATAATTTCTGAGACCTATAATTAATGTATGAATGAATCGATTAGATTTTGTAATTGATTTTAACTTACCTTGACGAAGCGAGGACGCTTCTTTTCCGGGGGCGGGAACTCTGCAACACCAATTTCCACAGCTTCCCTTATTTCCTCCTATACCTTAGGATAAGGCCTTATTGAGCCTTCTTACCTTGATGCTATGGCTCCATATTGTATACTATGTGTATTTGTTATTATTGATAATGTATTCCAGTGATGTTATGTACTTTGATGTATGGTCCAGTCCCTAGAGATCAGAGGTCAGGGAAGCTCTGGCATAATCTGTCACTAGGGGTGGCTGATAGTGGAGGAGGCTCATGGGATAGCAGAATATGATACAGGAAACACCTTACACCACCTGTGGTGGCTTCTGTATCTAGCTCTAGGTATAAAAGGCCATGCAGGCCCCTTGAGCGGCGCTCTGGGAGCTGGTCCCCTAACCAGCAGCATCTCCTCCTGAAGTATGCTACTCTGCTACAGCCCACTCTAGAGCATCCTGAACCCCTGAACAACATCTCTAAAGAACAGACCGCGTGGCCCTGGAAATAAACCCTGATCTGACCATCCTTCTGGCTTACTTCCTTGAACTGTGCTTTAGTGGAGTTGCACTATGCCTGTGAAGATAAAAGAACAAGAGTCCATTTCTTTTTTAATTCCCTTTTTTCATACGATAAACAGAGTTTACTAATGCGTAGGTACGGTTGACTGCTAAATTAAGGGGGGGGGCAAAAACACACCCTCCTCCAGATTGCCGAAAAACGAATAAAAGGTAGTAAAAGGCGCTTTCCCGCCCTCTTCCAAACCGACGAAAGCCCCTCCCACTGGACCTTCCTTTGATCATATGACCGGAAGTGACATCATAGGAGATAGCAAAAAAGCACTTTCCTATCCTCCATCAGATTGACAAAAACGAAAAAAGGCAGTAAAAGATACTTTCCCATCCAACTCCAGATTTACGAAAAGAAAAAGGTGGCAAAACTTACGTTTCCTTCCTCCTTCAAATCGCCGAAAAACCGTTAGTAACGTCATTACACCCGCTTTGATCACGTAACCGGAAGTGGGGGTGTGTGATGTGAAATCCAGCGCGTGGGTAGCGGACACCCCCCCCCCCCCCCCCCTCCATCCAGATCGACGAATTTCCGCGTGTGGACGTGAGTTTTAGGGGGTGTTTGTCTGTTGGTAAAAAGAATTTTCCTACCCTCCTCCAGACTGGTGAAAACGAAAAACGTAACAAAAAGCCCACCCCCTCCAAATTAACCTAACCTAGACTAACCTAAACCTAACCTAGAATAACCTACCCTAACCTAGAATAACCTACCCTAACCTAAACTAACCTAACCTAGAATAACTTAACCTAACCTAGAATAATCTAACCTAACCTAGAATAACCTAACCTAACCTAAAATGGTGGCTATGTACTGACTTAATATCGCATTTTACCCTAATGGTGATATTAATATTGTGGATCGTACTTAGTCTGAAATAAACTAAAGACTGGCTCGGTATGGCTCTTAAAATTTAAAGGATTTAGTCCTAAGTTGTTAAAAGGTCACCCGGCCTGCCTTGTAACATTCCGCCTGCCTTACAACAGTTCCCGCTGGTCGCCTTCCGTGCATATACGAACACAAAGGTTATCTGAGATAGTAGCTGAGTTGAAGAACGTAGCTACTGTCTCATTTGGCATTGTGCCTAATAGCCGACCCAGCATTAACGCATTAATCGTGTCGTCACAAACGGATTGATTCTCGTATTTTAACATCACAATATATAATTTTCTAGGCTAGTGTCTTATAATTTTGCTTCTGCGATCTATTGGAATAATTAATTTTAAATTTTACCGCTTTACGCACTTAGATTTTTGATCTCACGGTAATTATTAACAAATTAGTACATGCACCACACAGAGATGAAACGTCATGGTTATTGTAAGCACGCAATGCATCATATACTTATAGGCCATTCGTAAATAAAGTTCCATTATATTCAACAGAAAATCTCCTAGACGCCACATTTAAAAACGGATTTTTAGCTAGGGAAAGACTAACTGTAAGGAAATAGACTTTTGGGGCAGTACTTAAAGTGGAGGATCGAGAAAAATGGTGCTGGGAGGTATATTCCTTTGCATATTTACTTGTAAAGAGGGAAAATTGTGCTACTTTGAATCGTAATTAATCCACAATAACTAGAGGCCGGCTCAGGGTAGCTGTTTATAAGTAAGAGAGTTAGTCCTAAGTAGTAAGCAATACGATATGGATGAACGGACAGAGGTAAACCATGACGCCATAGTTTGCCCACTGTGACGCCATAGCCCCACTCCCTGTGGAGTCATAGCTCTGCCGCGTAACGTCAAATCCCCACCATCTATGATGTCATAGCCCTGCCCCTCCAAGACTTTGATCTGGGTGGAAGAGCATTTTGTTGGTATGGACGAGGGTAAAGTAGTGCTCCTAACCCCACGGGACTTGAGCCTGGACGAGGGTGGGAGAGTGCATTTTGACAATCTTAGTGGGGTGTAAAGTGCTTCCCTGGACATCACCCCATGCGTGTCAACTTGGAGGAAGATGGTTTTTTGGCACTCCCACTCTCACCCAATGGGACTCGAACCTTTTAAACATTGTCATTCTGGACTAGGGCTAGAGAGTGCATTTTGTTGATCTGGATTAGCATAAATGTAAAATCCTGAATCAACGGTACTCCAATTATGTCAGGACGGCCCGAGCTTGGAGCACCTCAGGTTCGGACGCAATCATAAAACCGCTGTCTTAGCATTATCTATAACAAATGTAATACTTATGTAGAATATTTTCACCGACTTCTACTGTATATGCCCCTCCCCCAGCTTCAGAGGATCTCAGTCGGTCAAGTAGGCATATACAACAGAGCTGAAGAAACCTTACCGTTGGTGACTGTGGTAAGGGAGACTGTGTGGGAGCGCGGTATGTTTGCACAAGGCTGGCCGAAAGAGATGGCACCTAACCTCTCACCTATCAATGCACTGATCCTGCACGTTGGTTATTTCTTCCTTCCCCCACATAGCAATAATCACTTTCTTTATACTGAAAAACATGAAATTAACAAAAGTACACCTTTTCCCCCTTAATTGAAGATTGTAACGGAATCTAACCATGACGCTCTTTACTGTGATGACCAACCAAATAAACTCTGCATCGTAACCCCGAAAAAATAATCTTTATTTAAGAAAAATAATAAAAAAAAACGTGCACATACAATTAGAACGGTGTTAGATATGCTCCTACATGCCAATTAAGTATATTATAGCTGGACGATCAGCCTTCAATATTTGACGAGTCTCTAATAATAAAAAAAACAATAATTACTACACCATGTGTAACATACCGTTTTTAATACAACCAAAAGCATTCCATGGAAATCGTGCTGCCCTGCCAATTGTGTCAAACAATGAGTTTTTTTAAGTAAAGGGTTTAAACCATAAAAAACTAACAAACAGAATTACTTGCACTATACGCTGCCTTTCTTTTTCTATCTTTATCTCTTACTTTTGCTCTCTGATCTTTCCCATCATTGCTTGTTTCTTATCTCATCTCTTTCTATCTGCTTCAATAGCTTTTATCCTCTGATCTTCTGCCATTTTTACACGTGTTGCCAGCTTTCTATTTTTTATCTTCATATCTTACTTTCACTTTCTGATCTTTCCCCAACTTTGCGTGTGATGTTGCCTTTCTTTTTCTATCTTCTTCATTAGCTTTAACCTTTTGATCTTTGTCGATATTTACATGTATTGTTGCCTTTATTTGTCTCTCTTTCTCTCATAACTTTTTCCTATCTTCCTCAGTCATTTCTCTTCGTCTTTTGCATATGTTCGCAGTCTTCTCCGGCATCTGCTCAGCTTTCCTGAGTTTTTCTTCAGCTTCTCTGTCAACTCTCGTCTCCATCTTCTCCCAGTTTAAAACATCTTCTCCATCTTTTGCCCCTTTGTACTTCGGTTTCTTCCAAATCACTGTCGATGTCAACGTCTGAATCCAACTGATCTTCCGATATTCTATGATCAAACTTGTAGCGTCCTTGAGTGTACGTAGTCACTCCGTCATAATTGATGTACCTTTTATCAATGTAAGGTGAGAGCAGTTTCTTACTGATAATATGCTGGTGGTTATTTGCTGAGCTTTACACGAAATCATTGGCCATGTATCAGTCTTTACAGTATGTTTTTACAAACACTCATTGTAATCGATGCCTTTTGCGGTTTGCTTCTCCATCGTTGCTTCTCCATTACGAACGAGTACATCTTGGCTCGTAGTCCTATAAACTCAACCATGGGATCGCCACCTTGCTCATCCTTGAAGTATCCCAGGTTCTGTTAGTTTTTGTCGGTGTATGATGTATGGTTGGGTGGCTAATTACTGGTATCGAAAAGGTTCGTCTTCCTCATGTCTTCTTTGAGATCTTTGGTCTCGATTTCGTACATGAGTGAATCTGTATCCGTGAAGAGAAGTTTGGCCTTAGCACCTTACGTGAGTTGGATACACTCGTAATGTAATGGTACATGACCAGTTAGTTGCTCAGCTCCACCATGGTGAATTCTAGGTACGTCGGTAGATTGCACTGGGTCCTTCTTGACCTGAGCATTACAAATATCAGGTCGCTCTTCAAAATCTGAAACGAATTCGCGCACGTCAAAGATGCACACTTGACACACTTTGAGGCATTCTTCACGAGTTTTACGGACTTGCCATTTTGTTTATTCTCTACTGTCTTCCCAAAAACCTAATTATTTAACAATTTGCAAAAGTCCTTCTCGGAGGCATTCGTTGCATTTTGCATCATTCCGGTTTACATATGGTTGTAAGGACGTAACCAAACCCGCTGATTGAAAAGGAAAATCCTGTTAGTATGATGAAAAATCATTCCATGTTCAAATAGAATTTGAGGTTTCTATAGTGAACAAGTACTTCTTGTTGTTGTATAGAGTGGAAACTAGCTTAACGGTCGGCTTGATGGTTTGGTCAGTTTCTTTCGCATTCTTCCCGTGAACTCGGATATGTCTTCTATGGTTGCTTTTTCCAGCGGCAAGAGCTAGTCACTGTGTAATTAGTGCAACTCTAATGGGTACTTGAAATCGACAATCAAGATGTGCCCAGTACCAACATTATCGTGGCATTTGTTGAAGTTAAACTTTTTGAATTTCTTTCTTCGTAAGCCAAGTAAATTTTGAAGCAGGAAGCTGCTCGCTTATTGCTTTACCGAAAAAGTTGTTGGCATCGGCGTCCAGTAGGAAGAATTAAGGTTTTGTTGGGTTGTAACTTTCCATGTGACTGTTGTAACTTCCCAATGTAGGCTAATCCGCCTCTTATGCCTGAGGAAATACCATTATGTTTGTTCACGTGGGTAAACAACCCTAATCCCACTTTCGTCATGCGTAGAGCCTGAGCCCAACTGAAACCTGGGGTAGACAGGTAGATATATGGGTCCAGTCTGTAATTGGTTAATATAAACCGTGAAAGCATTGAAAGCCTATGCCAAGATGTAAACGTCTACCATTTGGTAAGAGGCGTGATTGCTGGAGAATGTTTTATCGCTTAGCTGCTCCCACAAAATTTTGGCTCCTTTGTAGTCTTCTTGTCATATTCCTTCTTTATTTGCCGTTCGGTCGGTAGATGGCATCATATGTTCGCGCTGCCGGCCGTTGCGTTCCGGGCGTAGCTACTATCTCAGCGGGGCTTGGCTGCTAGTCTTATAATTTGCCGTTCCGTTCCGTCGGTAGATGGCATCGTATGTCCTGCTGGCTGGCTGCTGGCTGTAGATGTAGATGACTGCTTCGTATGTCCTGCTTGCTGCTGCTGCTGGCTGCCTTGCGGATTTAGTGTAATTATATATATAGATGATTAGAAGGCTTGCTTCTGGGACAGCTCCGTCTCTTCAAACACGCTCTCATTCGTGGCGTATTTGTACAGGTCATGGCCGTTCAGCATTAGCATTCCCAAAATCTCTTCTTTGTACCTGGCTAACAGTTTACTGAGAAGACTTTCCTTCGCCTGCAAATTTCCTTCAAGATGTTAAACTCACCGTCGTTCTTCTTGTAATTTTCTGCCTGAGTGGGAAGGTAGTTGTTCAAGAAACCGATCGTGTCAAAAAACCAGAGTCACCTGAGGCAGATTTTTTTGGGCATGCATGTACAAGTACACGCTCATGCTTTGGAATCGTTTGGAGGTTCTAGCTATGATTCTTACTTAGTTTTGGAAGTTTTGAATGGCTATTACTTGGTGACTGTCATGTTTAGCCAATCAGTGGAAACACACCGGGATGGAATTTAATTCTCTGGCATTCATGTTGCATTGGTTGCAGGCTGCTCCACAAAACTTGCCACTCCAATGGCAGTGATCCCTCACCTTTTTTACACCACAGAAGGATTTTCTGCAATAACAACATGATGTTGCATGTTGGAAGTCGATACGTTCTTCCATCGACAAGTACAAGGTCTTGAAGTTGTATAGCATGTCTCAAAAGTTGTTCCTAATTTTTTTTACCGATTCCGAAAAATGCTTGGCAGTGTCAGTTCCGTAGTAGTATGAGTATGATACTATTTCTTCTTTAGGGCCGATAATGACGTAAACCCATAACTGTTAGGTACTTGTTTGCCGATTTTGGCACTATTTGAAGTCAATGGAGCCTGTATCGGCACTAACCTTCATTCAAAATCCATGTAAACTACCCACTTGCATGGGTTATGACGCAAACGACAACTTGTTTTTACCGGGTGCAAGAAAAGTCTAGGCTTGCGTTAAATTGATGGTCAACATTTGTTTATGTATCTCGTCTCTCTGGTAAAGTGGGAAAAACAGTTCAAACAGTATCACTTCTCATAAATACCTGAGCCATGGTACTTCAAAAATCTGCCGAGTTCTAGGACAGCGCAGTAGTGGTAGTTGGGCTCTTTTTTTCCATCGGACATGTATAATAGTTGAATTGGCCATCTTCCAACTTCATTCATGGCACATCAAAAAGGGTGAATACTGTATTCCTTGGTGTGCCCTATAAGGTTGATAGACAGCCTGTTTTCGTCTTCTAACTCCTTTATTGAATTCAGCTATACCGGATACTGCAGCTTACTGTCATTGAGCATGTAGTCGAGTACGTTAGAGGATCCAATTATAAGAAACAATCTATTGAAGCCAACACCGAATAAAGAAAGTACTTGAGTCATCTACATTGTGTACGTTTACGATGTATTGTCACTCTCCCAATGATTTTTTACGTGTAGTAATGCATGAGTAAGCCTGGAAGGGATCGTACCTGCCTCCTTTAACAAGTAGGGTGCTGATTCTGGCAATCTTCCAACAGCTTCCCTCTCGAGCAAATTTCTCTACAGACTTGTGAATTTTTTGTAAGCTTTGTCTACGAACGTGTTGAAATACAGAGTGGTGCATAGAAGAAGCTGAAAGCGAATTCCTGTTTTTTTTGTTTCTCTAATTCTATGGAAAGACAGAGTTGGGATTTGCAGGTGTTGAGACTCTTTATGTGGTAGGTCAGTAGCTGGGACAGGGCGCTCCTAGTGGAGCACAAGAGGCCAAAAGGGTCCATAATTAAGGCACTACCTCCTTCGCTAAAGTTCTGTGTGTACGTAAAGTTTTGTGGTTAAAGGCCTGAACAACGAAGGTAGGTTTGAGTCTTTCCCCAATGGCAGTTGACAGATGGTTGCAAAATTTCTGACACGGTTGCACAAAATGTTCGGCATTCAGGTGTTTGGTTAGCACCTACTTTTTAGGAAACAAACCATCGCAAAAGGGGCAGGTAAACACAGTCTTCGTTGCAGACGTTTTCCCCCTCTTTTTTAATACCCTAAAAAATTGTGGAATCGTATAACATCATTCTCACCGGTGACATTACAGACTTACATGCCACTTTCGACATGTCATTACACTTAGACTCATCAAAGCAGTATAGCAAGATTTTAGTTGACATCAAAACTTATCACGGTTTTCTAATTGTGAACCAAACCAACAACCCTTTCAGCTTTTCCACGGATAATGGTGCAATGTGGAAATCCATGACCGTGTGTGTCAATAGGATCTTACAAAATTTCAGATTTGAACAACTTCATAAAAGATAGCCTGCTGCTTGATAGTCAAGATGACGTCAAATTATGACCAAATACTAATACGCTACGGTGCATCTTAAAAAATAACACCTAATTTTGTTGTGTTTTTCAAAGAAAACTTACATTGAGAGATTTGCTGGGTTTTGAGGAAAAGATATATAACTATAGTCAATAAGCTCACGAAGGTGTCAACAATATACACTACTGTCGAATTTTAATATGTGTAATTATTGACACCTTCTTAAGCTTGATAATATGAGAACCCACACCTTGGGTTGATTAGAGATTGTACAACTTTACAAGTTTTCAAGTTCTGTTCATCTGATAATCAACTCTGATATTGTGAATAAATATTGAGATATTGAAGTTCGGTTCTTCCTTAAAAGCAAACTTCAATATCTCAATATTTATTCACAATATCACATTGATATGCAGAGGTGACAGGATTGTTATTTTGCAACGTTACAATTCTTGTTATACTGGTATCAGTGTTGGATTCAACAATTCTGGACTAGTGGCAAAACAAAATTAAATTTTGTTGGGAAGACCTAACTTGTTCACATCAGAGTGGACCTGGAAATCAGAGTTGACCTGGAAATGTAGGCTATTGGTATTTGTTGGAAATATTGTTGCGATTTTTTTTGGCAATTATTCACTACTATGCTTCATTCGTTGTGTTAAATTACAATGCCTAAAGTTTGTAAAACGTTTTGCACTACTACTGAGTCGGTAAAAGACAAATCAATTTGTGGAAATTAGGAAAATAATTTTGACTGTGCGGGTGAGCTTACAGTGACTCCATCAGGATTTTGCTGATCCACCATCGAGGCAGACACAGCTTTTTGTGCCCTCTTTACCCTAGTCTGCATGCCAGTGAGCTGCACTTCGGTGTTGTGGAGGAGCAAATAAGCGATGGTGTCGAGGGGCTCAAGCTTCCTCGTGCTGATCCAGCAGTTCCAGCGGCAGTACAGCCGATTCTGGAGAATGATGTAGATTGTAGATTTATTATTTTCCCAAATTGAGGAATACAGGGTGCATAGAGACCACCTTATGGATAATTACGTCATGATGTGATTGCTGAGAATGAACATCATTCTTCCCATGACGAGTTGTGTGCTGCTTTTGGCGCATTCACGACTTTTTCTGGGAAAGCAACGGATAGCGTTTACACGTTTTTGTTAATGGAGGAAAATTTGAAAAGGAGAGACCCTGACATTTGTGATTCTATGCTGATATCAGCTGCTTCTAGCCGCCTCGAGGGGGGTTCGACCAAGTAAATTGATAAATCACCTGCACTGGTTGACACTATTAGTTTTAAAATTTTTTAGAAAGTTTGACCAAGCATTATGGAGGGGGATAAGGGTGTGTATTGCGTGACAAGTTTTTCCGCACAATTAAAGAACTGAAAGAAAAGGTAAAACAATTTGCCGAACGCCTCGAATTACTTGCTTCAAGAACGTGGCATGTGCATGCTACAGATTCGGATGCAGTAAAACAAAAGAAGGTTCTGTCTTAAGACGAGGGCGTGTGAGTCACCTTTATGCAGGGTGTGTTAAAGATATCGAAATATAATTGTTGGCAGTCAAGCCTAAAGTCATGACATGTTGACAGAGACAATTGATAGGCAAGCTGCTTTAAATGAATGATTAGCGTTGTCCAAATCCGAGCAAACAAGTCAGGGTTAATGCTTTTCCTTGCTTTATTTGATTGGTTTCCACGAACAGATTCCGTCGTCTTTTAAAACCGCTTGTAAACAACCTAAGATTGATGCTACTGCTGTAAATTACAGGGAATGCCACCGTTGTTTCCATTGTAAACAGAAGGGACATTTACATTCCAAGTGCCTTCAGCGTAAACGAAATTATTTAAAAGTTGGGCGGTATTTTTTGGTGGCAAAATAATGGTAACGGGGATGTTAATATTTATGGAAGTCCAGATAAACATTGTGACTTCGATAGCAATCAATGGTACTATGGTCACCAAATTTCTGGCTCTCATAATGGTGGTTATCAAAATAATAATAACATTGGTTCCAAACGTTATCAAGATGTGAATGGATTCTAAAAGAGAACTTAAGATCAGTCCAGAAATAATAATCATGATGCAAATGCTATTAGTTATGATAATGGGTCTGCCAATTCTAAAAAACGAGCTTTCTGCTTCAAGTTCTGTTTTTAAATGCTAGGTTCTATCCAAATTTCAGGGGTGATTGTAAATATGGCAGGTGCAAATGGTTCTGACATTACACAGAGAATGCCACCGTTGTTTCCATTTTAAACAGGAGGGACATTTACGTTCCAACCGCTTTCAGCGTAAACGAAATTATTTAAAGGCTGGGAGGTATTTTTTGGGGACAAAATAATTGTAATGGGGAAGTTAATAATTATGGAAGTCCAGATAAACACCGTGACGTCGATAGCAATCAAAGGTACTATGGTCAGCAAAATTCTGGCTCTCATAATGGTGGTTATCGAAATAATAATACCATTGAATCTAAACGTTATCAAGATGTGAATGGATTCTATCAGAGAAATAAAGCTCAGTCAAGGAATAATAATCGTCATGTAAATGCTATTGGTTGTGATAACAGGTCTGCCAATTCTAAAAAGCGAGCTTTCTGCTTCAAGTTCTGTTATGAAAGCAGAAAGATCAATTTCCTTCACCTGATCACCACACGGTAATGTTGTCTGGATCGGTTGCTTATTTTGGTCAGCCGTCTTTAACTTTTGTGGTTAATCCATTTTTGGAAAATGTTGCATTGCAATGATTGTTTTTTGTTTTCCTTAAGAAAGTCAATTTTGAGTTTGGTGTGTTGTGCATTTCGGCTGTTGTCTTGTTTTTCCAATGGTGAGGACCTAACGCTGTTTATTTCTGTTCTTAAAACGTTTAACCTAGGCTGTCCATGGGTTTCACTTTTATTTGGCAAGCAACGTACTTTTATTCTCACGTTTGTCAAATTCAAATTTTACTGACAAGTGGGTGTTTCGCCTGGAATGGCTTTATGTTATCCAAAAAATTCTTTTTGACTGGTATTTAATTATTTGTACTAATTTTGTAGGAGGCGAGTTTTCTATCATTCTCATGTTTTGGCGTTGTTTGCCAGCATTCGCTTCCATACATGGAGGGATCAAAATGCCGGTCAAATGCCACAGCCATTGAATTTCATTAGCAGCACCTGGCCTAACTCATCATGTTGTTTGCTCGAGTTTCGGTTACCGCGTTCTGGGTGTGAATACTCGGCCGAGCAGCAGGCGAATTATGACAAGGAAGCCAATATTATTATTCACACAGCTAGATGAATTACAAACTATTGTTTAATTACTGATAAATGACCCAGGGAATGGATTGCCTGGTTCTGCGTGCCATGTCGAGAGTGTGTAGTATGATCGTCCTTATTTGGTGTTGCACATAAATGGTGTGCCTTTTGTTTCACTTACTGGTACAGGAAGTGGAGAAACTCTGCTAACTAGAAATCTAGCCACAGCAGATTTTATTTTGGACTAGCCTGCAACAAAATGTCGCCTAGAAAGATTATGGCATTCTGTATCCCATATTTCTGTATGCTGAAATTTCAAAATGTAATTTTTCAACGTCCCATGATTTATTGTGGTTGATGATGGAATTTTTGGTGATGCCTTTCAATAGGATTAGATTTTTGAGGATCCAGCTTGATAAGATTATTTTACATTGCTCTAACAATATTCTGGCTATAGGTGATCTCCAGATGCAGTTGAGTGACTCAGTTTATTCTGTCAAAGAGTGATATTTGTGTAATAGTGCAGATTATGTTCCCAAAACTATTCGTGTTGCAACGTTGAACATATCTTCTGAATCATCGGCGGCATATGGAAAAAAGGAGGGGTGCTAACCGTTTAATACCATATGTAGTGAAAAGTGTTTTGGTAACTTTAGCAGAAAGTACTGTTAAGGATCAGCAATCATAAATTGTGAAGCCATTGTTCACTGGCCTATCAGGAAGTAGAGGATGGTGATTTCCTTTTTGTCCCTTGTTCCTTGCATGTGCCATCACATTTGCAACTTGTTGACACAGCACTTGGAGATTGATAGCAGAGAGCAACAGGAAGTAAAGTCCTCAAAAATGTTTGCTTGTTGTGAATGAAGTAGGATATCTTGGATTTGGATAAATGAAACCTGATAAAATAAATTGCAGGCTGTCCAAAATTACCCAAAGCTTAAACCTGTTAAATAAATGCGTCATTGGCACGGCCACGTGAATTGTAGTTATAAGACGTCCATCAGTTCTCAGTAATCACGGTAATCTGACAAACTTACCACAGGAAAGTTAAGGTTGTTAGATTAGGTTAGGTTGTTAGGCAGAAAACTGCGGTAGCTTCATTTAAAAAACAAAATCGAAAGGAGTCATTTATGCAGATGGCCGCACTCAGGCATCTCCAATTTGTTTGTCACTGACTAGGATGGGAATCAAACCGGTGATGTAAGTGGCACTTGTTCAAGATTGTGATGGAGTTGATTATGTGTCAGGCTAGGCCCACACGTCTGGAGTTATCCAGTGTGAAAACAGCAACCACTTCAGAGTGTGGTATACTGCTGTAGTTCACACATTTGGGTGTTTTTAGTTTATTTTTCCTTGGATGTAGCCTACGTTTACATTGGGATTGCAAATACAGCGGAGGTGTATGTATACGTTCTTTCCAAAAATTATCATCGAAATTGGAAATTTTGTAAAATTTGCAGAACTACGAGTCTGCTAATTCAACATCATGCAGACCAGCCTACTACTTACGCACGCTTATTTCGAGTTCATGAGGCTGCATTGTACATTTGAAAAGTCAATATCCTGATTGAGCCACACAACTATTTGTAATTAAATATGAAATGGAGACAATTGCAAGCAATAAATTTTTTTTCACATTTTTACAACAAGGAATCTATTGATTTCATGATGTTGTACAGGACAGAAATATGCTTTATCAGATGTTGTTTTCATAACTTGTCATCTTTAGCACTTGCATGTGCAAAAGGCACGTTAGGAAAATAAAAACCAAATATTTGTACGGTTCGTTATTTTTACTGTAAAAATAAGTCTATAAGTCTACCTTTACTGGTGGCAACCTTGGCCGAGCAAACTGCTGTCTGAAATAATGAAGATATTACTTGCTTACGAAGTTTAAAGGTGTAGCCTACATGAATACGTTCGGATTTAAATAATATGCCACTAGGGGAATGTTCCTAGCCAACCTATTAATAGTGCACACTGTTAGTGCAAAAACATTACAGTTCCAGCAACAAGCTGCATATTGCACTTGGAAGCTGCTCATAAGTTGTGGTTCCCTAATCTGCCGGGAGACACTCCCGGAAGTAAACATGTGTAGCCATGAGGACGTCATTAAAATGGTCGCAACGCGATGTACCAAATCTGCATTATCCCCAGAACTAATGCATCAATCGTATCCTCTGTCCTATCGTTGGAAAGATAATTTAATTTCTAAAGAAATACCCGAACAATGATTGCCTTAAATCTATTAGTTATTGGTAATTCTGAAGGAACACATAATGTGACTTTACTAAATCTCTATTATCTCCTGAACTAATTGTTCAATTGTATCGTGTGACCTATCATTGGAAAGATAATTAATTAAAAAAAAATGCTTATACACTGTATGCCGTAAATCTATTATTTTGTTTAATTTGACGGAAAAGGTATTATAACGTCATCTAATTGTGGCATCTAATTGTGACATCATCTAGTAGTGGTTATATACGATATTAGGTTACACATATATACCCCACTTCCGGCCACAAGTGGGGGTAATGATGCACTTCCAGTCACATGATGAAAAGTGAGGGTAATGACGTCATTTCCAGTTTTTTGTCAATCTGGAGGATGTTGGGAAAGTGCCTTTTGCTACCATTTTTTTGTTTTTTGGTAATCTGGAGGAAGGTAGGAATGTGCTTTTTTTGCTATCTTCTATGACGTCTCTTCTGGTCGCATGATTAAAGTGAGGGGTAATGATGCACTTCCGGTCACTGGATGAAAGTTGGGGTGTCACTTCCGTTTTTCGTCAATCTAGAGAAGGGTGGGAAAATGCCTTTTGCTACCTTTTTTCGTTTTTCTTGTCAATGTGGAGGAGGGTAGGAAAGTACTTTTTTGCTATTTTCTATGACATCACTTCCGGTTTTCGTCAATCTGGAGGAGGGTGGAAAACTGCTTTTTGCTACCTTTTTCATTTTCGTCAATCTGGAGTGTTAGAAAAATGCCTATTGCTACCTTTTTTTTTAGTTCACAAACTTACGTATCCCCAGTCATGTGATCAAAGTGCGATAATGATGTCATTTCCGATCACGTGATCAAAGTGGGGGGTGTCACTTCCGGTGGGTAATGAAAAGTGTGGGCGTCAATACCAGTTTTTCATCGATCTGAAGTATGGTGCGAAAGTGCCATTTGCTTCCTTTTTTTCGTTTTCAGCGATCTAGGGGAAGTATAAGATATCACCCGCTTTCTGAGTGCTGGGATCTAACAATATCGAGGGCGCGCAGCGGGCGATATCCTTCTTCTCAGCCGTTTTGAAGCTATCAGTCTGACGCACATTGTTGAGAGCAAGTGAGCGCGAGTGGAATACATTGTTGCGTTTAGCCAGAAGAAAGTTTGTGTAGAATATTCGTTAAGACTCAATGCTACGAGCAAAGAAAAAAGCAACGTTTAATTTTGAAAGCAGTTGTAGTGATGTAAGTTAACATGAATTCGTAAACGATTTTTTTTTTACGTTTGAGGTGATGTTGTTTTCAAAAATTGTTCCGTTTAATTGATTATATTCGGTTGCTTTATACCTTTTTGTCATTTAATGGAAACCAACATTTGTAAAGCAGCGGTT
The DNA here is from genome assembly GCA_023313725.1 of Lithobius niger. Lineage (NCBI taxonomy): Eukaryota > Metazoa > Arthropoda > Chilopoda > Lithobiomorpha > Lithobiidae > Lithobius > Lithobius niger. Next base: position 28,393 of record JAHWFP010095866.1, read on the forward strand.
GCAATATTGTGAGTAACATGAATTGCTGAGCGTTGTTATTTTTTAGCCATTGTTTTTTTATTTGTTTCAGTAAATTTATTACATTTGTTTGTTTTCTTCCACTTTTCATTTAACACAAACGGGGGCTGGGATCCACGTGGAGTCTGGGATCCAGGATCCCAGCCCTCCGCAGCAAATCCCAGCACTCCTCGGCCTCGTTCATTGTTGCGATCCCGTCGTGCTGTATTGTTATAAGAGGACTGAGAGCTTCAAAACGGGTGAGAAGGTGGGAAAGTGCCTCTCGGTACTTTTCTTCATTTTCATCGATCTGGTGGAAGGTGGGAAAGTCACTTTTGGTACTTTTTTATTATTAAAAAGAAATTAAAAAAAGAAAGGCATGGATTCCAGTTCAATAATATTAACAGGGGTAGGTGCAGTACTGAGCTGCAATTTAAAACACCCATATACTTAGACCCTAAAAAAGAGTACAGAATGTCACTCGTTTCGTTGGATACGTACTACAGCATTTCAACGTACACACTGACAACAAAGAATTTTTGGACACCATCGACGGTGGAGAGAATTGGATCGAGTTGCGGGTCATTCCTGATGCTTATGAAATTTCAGACTTGAATAATTTTATACAGTCTACGTTGGAAGGAAGTGGTCACGAAAAAAATGCGATCGTTTTAGAACCGAACCACAATACTGTAAAAACAAACTTGGTTATATATAAGCTGCTCTACGATGTTTTCTTTTGCAGGGATAATAATAAAGGAACTGTTCTAAGGTTTCTTCAGGGAACTTATACTAAAACTCAGTAAGGTCGAATATCCGTGCACATAATGGGGCTCAATAAAATTTTCGTGCTTACCAACCTAACTGGGTCTTCCTACGTGGACGACGACACTCAACCTTGCATATACGCTTTTATATCCGGGAGTGGCACCGGGTTATAAGATGATAATTTCCCCTCAAAATTTAATTTACCTTCCCGTAACTACCAACAAGATTCGTAATATTCATATTTGGTTAACTTATCAAGATAACGAAGTTATAAATTTAAACGAGGAAACCCTCACCATCAGACTTCATAAAAAATAATTTTGTATATATTAAAAAAAGGATGTTGGTATTCGAAAGAAAAAAAAGAATAATTGGAAAAGGATTCATCGTAGATAATAATAAATTAGGGGCAAAAAACGCAGCATTCGTCAAATTTATAACAAGAGCAAGAAGATGAGTTTAACAGAACATTACCTTGCTATAAAAGAATCTTTACAGCAAGATTCTTCCGTGGCAGGCTATGCATTTCACGAATATAATTCGATAGTAGGAACCAATCTGAACAATGTTAATTTGGAAATTAGAATCCTAATCAAAAACCAGGATTTGTTCCTACACATCGTGAAAAGTTATCTTCTGATTAAAGGCAGGTTACTGAACGCCAACGGTTGTAGTTTTGCCGATGTGGACGTAGTGTCTTGGCAATAATAGCTTCATGTACCTGTTTTCCTGCATTTAATATCACTCGGGTGATAAGCTAAAGATGATTTAAATTAACCCGGTTACGGAATTCTCATGAAAGGTCTCCTTACATACGGTTCGACCGATCAAGTATAGTTGCTGAGG